>JARQOD010004165.1:0-57379 GCA_033576555.1 Oophaga sylvatica | reverse complement strand
CCCGTGACTGCACCAGCAAATAGTGAGTGCAGTCTGGGGTATAATACAGGATGAATCAGGCCCCAAAAATGTAATGTAGAAAAAGTGACTGCACCACAAAATATGAGTGCAGTTTGGGGGAATAATACAGGATGAATCGGCTCAGTAAATAATGTATTACACAGTGATCCCTACAGAAAAAGGGTGCACCCTGGGGTATAATCCAGGATTAACTCAGGATCGTTTAAAGGATCAGAAAATGTATGTACACAGTGACTGCCTAGCGGATAGTGAGTGCACTTGATCAGTTTTTGCTCGCTCTGGTAATTGTGGGGGGCATTGCCTGAAACCCTGATGTGCTCCTGAGCCCCCTGAAACACCCCTCTCCACCGGGACCTTGTTCTTTCCCCTACCCAGAGGGGGGGTGGGGTTTTTCCTGCCATGGCGAAGGACCAACCCCCAAGTTTTCTGCTCCCTTGACCAGGCCAGCGGGGAGCGGAAAAAAAAAAAACCCAGCAAGGGTCTGCACATCGAGGATACGGGGGTGGACCGGGTGCAGGTCACTGTGTACTCTTACTTTTCTGATCCGATTTACACCCGTATTATACCCCAGAGCTGCCCCTCACTATTTGCGGGGGGCCGTCACTGTGTACAATATTCTTTCTGACCTGAGTTAACCTGTTTTCCCCCAGACTGCATTCACCTTTTTTGGGGGTGTAATCCGTGTATTTACATTCATTACAATTCTGTACTGTCCTGGTTAACCTTATCTCTTTATTTATTAATTTTAAAAAATAAAAACAAAACTTACAGACAAAACTTACAAACTCAATAATAAAAAACATTATTCATAAACCCTAAAAGTCCAATGTCCAGCATATTTATACAAACAAAATGTTCCTCCATTTCATTAATATACCCAGCAAGGGAAGAGACCTCAACCTTTGTACTTTTCTTTCCCCTCATATACACATACCCACGCATTTACCCCTAGAAAAAAAAAATAAAAATTCAGCCAACTGCCCTAAAGTAAATAGGCTACCTGGCCAAACTTAATTATATACACATATACATATTTATACATACATACACACACTTTTTTTTATTTTCCTAAGCTAAACCACCACCATTCCCCAAAGGTCCCACGAAAGTTTGTGGCCTATCACACCAGGTCCCACGAGAGTTTGTGGCCTTTCCTACACAGCAAATTTTGGCATCCCGCCGGACGTCCTTTCTCCAAAACCCCTTCCCCCTCCCCCCCCAAGAAAACACCCACCCCACCTAAACTAAATCCCCCGTACCCGCATCATAGTACACAATTACAATATATATATATACAAACTTATAACCTATATCAATAACAACATATCCATAATAACAACAACTACACACCTTAACCATGACCAAAAAACAGGCCCAAGTTCAATGCTTGCAAGCCATATACCCCGGTTACCAATTACAAAACAAAAATCTATAAGTGAGGGTTACAGCCCACCACCAGGTACTGGAGACCATAGAGGTTCTCACCCTAATCTACCACACATCACCCTGACCCTCCCTAACACAAAAGAGAAAATCCTGTCCCTATAGCCCTACCAACCTCTCCCTACCTGCCCCTACCTGTCCCTCACTGACCCTCACTACCAACCTAATACTAGCTACCTGTCCCTAAAGACTATCCGTATCTGTCCCTCCCTGTCAATATACAACTAACTGACCCTACAAAATAAAGATAAAAGGATAAAAAAGACTAACTCAACCCTATCACAGACACACAGTAACCTAACTCTCCCTAGGGCACATTAAAGGAGAAACTCCTCCATAGAAGAGAGGCCCTCCCTGCACCCAGCCTCTCAAACTCCAGCGAGCTCACTTTTGCCAGGTCACCCAGGATGTTCCTAATCACCTCTTCGCTGGGGAGGACTTTCCTCTGAGTAGACACTAGACACCGTGCATCACACGTGCAGAACCTAGTCACTAAACTAACTAAGAAAACAGTGCCCCGATCTCGGCCACCAAGGGACCTGAATGCCCCATAGGCCCACTCCGCATAGGAAAGGCCTGCCAGCCTAGGCCAGCCAATGGAAGCACCCACCCTGCTGTGGACCTCTGTATTAAAGGGACACCGAAGCAGGAAGTGCTCCATGCTTTCAAGCATACCGCCACACTCCTCGCGGGGACAATCCCGGTCATCAGAGCCCCTGCACTTCAGGTTGTCCCTCACATACAGCTTCCCATGGAAGCAGCACCAAGCCAAGTCCAAAAACTTCAAGGGGATCCGCTTAGAGTTCAATAACCAGAGCCCCACCTCCAGATCCCGGCTTGGGCAATCCCTGAGTGCCAATCTTTAATCTGCCCTCCCAGTTTTGCTGGGGATAGTCCCCCTTACCAAAACTGATGCCTAATAGTTTTGCTGTGGCCTGAGGCCCTGGAAGGGTGTCTGGGAGATCAAAACTAGGTTCTCCCCCTCCCAGCCAGAGACTCTCACACTTGTCCCGGTTGATCATGGCCCCGGATGCCACCGAGTAGCGTTCAACCTCAGACATCACCCAATCCGCCTCCTCTCTCGAGGATACAAAAAGGGAAATGTCGTCAGCGTATGCCACTACCCTCAAGGCGGCCTCTGGCTCCACCTGGTCCATCCCGACTCCCACCAACAGTCCACGCTCCACCCTCCTTGAAAGGGGGTCGATTGCGAACACGTATAACAGTGGCTCAGAGGACAGCCCTGGCGGACACCAGACCTCACCTCAAAAGGGTGTCCGACCCAACCGTTCACGAGTGGAAAAGTCTCTGCCCCATTGTATAAAACTCTCAACCAATCAACAAACCTTGCGACCCTTCTTTTGAAGATCTCCCACCACTCAGACTTACTGCTACAAAGACCCAAGAAAGGTACCTGGCTGTGAAGAAATTCCTCAAAGGACTGTCTTACTTCCGCTTCTTCCAGAAGGGACGAATTCAGCTTCCATAGGCCTCTCCCCATCCGGGGAGTCTCTGTAACATTCAAGGTAAAGAAAATTAAACAGTGATCGGAGAACTCAACCTCAACAGCGGACACTGCAGAAGAGACGGCTTCCTCCTTTAAAAAAACCTATCTATCCTAGACCTACTGCTTCCCCTATAAAAGGTGAATCCCTCGTGACCTGGGTGTGCCGGATGTGGACATCCACCAGGTGAGCTTCGGGAGGGACCAAACCGTTTCTGCCTCCCTTTTATCTTGGAAGGCAGCCAGGCCATAAGTATCCAGCCAAAAAGCCAAGTCCACCTCTCTTCCCTCTACATCGATCGTCCGTTCTCCCTTTTTGAGGGCATCCAGGAAATGGCACCGCAAGACGCCATCCTTGAGGTCCAGAGGCGAGGAAACCCCCTGACCAGACCCTGAGGCTCCAGCCACCACCCCCGAATAACTCAGAGGACCGGTGGCTGGGGGGGCAGATGGACTGGCCCCCTCCCCCCCTTCCAATACCCTCAGACACCCCATTCACACTTGTCACCCCATTCACACTTGCTACTTTAGACACACTGCCACTCGCATCCTCAACCACAGACACTTCCATACCCACACCCTCCTCATCCACTCCACCAGTCACCCCACTCTCCCTCACATGCACACTGGGGTCAATATCATGCCTCACTTTTTGGGTATTTTCAGGATTGGTTGCTTCTATGCTGCTACCTCCATCTACTGGTGGCATCTTCCCTGCCGGGGGGTTCGGCACACACAGTGCTGCTGGCCCTTTAAGATTTGTGCTGCCATAGGGTTTCAGCAGCACTGCCCCAACAACATGCCCAGAACCTTCTCCCTCACTGGCAGGGAGGAAGCCAGGAGCAGTCCTGCCTCCAGCTCCATCCTGGCTTGTCGCCAGAGCCACCACAGCAGGTAAGCCCCCAGACTCAGGTTCCCCGCCAGGCAAGCGCCCTTGCTGCTGTCTGCTGCAGTCTCTGCTCCATTACTGACCAAGGCCATTTTTTTTCCTTTGGCTGGGAAGCCACGCCCCCAGCCTCCAGCCACACAGCAGAGCTCTCCAAAGCTGCACCCACTTGGGCAGCAGGAGCCGAGGAGGCCACGCCCCCCGAGACCAGCCGCACCGGAACCCCCAGAGCTGACCCGGAGCCGGGTCCACCCCCAGGGGCCTCCCGGCGGTACCAGCCCCCCGGGTAACAGCGCCTCCCACCACCACACCCTGGGCCACAAACTGTCTGGCCACAGCAACTCCGGTGGCTGGCCCCAGGCTAGGCCACTTCCCCTCAGCAGCCCTCAGCCCCGACTTCACCACAGACCCTGCCAGGGGAGCTGACCCCACCACCTGCTTTTTATGAGCTGGCTCTGCCGGAGCCGCAGGCCCCTACCCCTTCACTTTCCTAGGTGCTTGGGTCCCCAGAAGCGATCCAGTAACAGATCCGTAAGTGGGGGACCCAGACACCACAGCGCTCACCACCGGAGATGCGGTCCCGGCTGTCACTTTCTTGCCCACCACCAGGCCACCCTCCACACCATGCTCCATATCAGACACATCACTACCCCCTCCGTTACCACAAACAGAGGTGGCACCCTGCGTGTTATGGCCTGTAATCTCCCTGCTCACTTGCTCCCTTGAACCACAACAGAGCCCGAGCCGGGGTGGGTAGTGGGTGCCACACAGTGGGACCGGGGGGGCTCCAGAGAGGGGGACATACACAAATTTCTGGACAACAGATGTTTTCTTCTTTTTCTTTTTCTTAGCTTTTCTCTTCATCCCCCTCCTGGCTGCCTCGCCCTCACAGATCTTACACCCAAACCTCAGCTGTTAAAACGGACAGGGAATTCGATCTGCCGGATCAGCTGCATGACGAGGCAGCCCCCTCACTGCTACTCCTACCACCATCCTCATCCTCCCCCTCCTACCTGCTGCCCTCTGAAGGTCCAGAATCTGGCGGGAGAGCCACTTGCTCGGGGGCTATCCCACTATGCGACGCCTGGAGATCTCTTGCCAGGCCACCAGGCGGTGGGTAGGGCACGACCTCCTCCTCGCATTCATCATCCTCCTCCACCGCCTGGCCGGAGCTCCATGGCCCCTCTGGAGCCCCACCGGTCATAGTTACGCTCCAGCTTTTCCTGGAAGGGCCCGCTGCCGGCCAAGATCTCACACCTCCACTTTTCCAGGTCTTGAATGGACTTCTGGACCTTTCTGACCGCGGCGGATAGCTCGGCCTTCTTATTGCCGCAGGCCCTGTCGGACCTCTCCTTGACTACCCTCAACTCTCCCCAGAGGGATCTTAGCTTCCTTGAGGCGTCCTCATACTCACAGAGGTCCGCATGGACAGGGAACCATAAATCATGGTGGATTCCTGCTCCTGTACTGATTCTGAGTTACATACTGTATTAGCAGAATAGTGAATGCAGCTCTGGAGTAAAATACAGTATGTAACTCAGGATCAGTAGAGGATCAGTAATGTAATGCATGTACACACTGATTCCACTAGCAGAATAGTGAGTTCAGCTCTGGAGTATAATACAGGATGTAACTCAGGATCAGTAATGTAATGTATGTACACAGTGACTGCACCAGCAGAATAGTGAGTGCAGCTCTGGGTATAATACAGGATGTAACTCTGGATCAGTACAGGATCAGTAGTGTAATGTATGTACACAGAGACTCCACCAGCAGAATAGTGAGTGCAGCTCTGGAGTATAATATTGGATGTAACTCAGAATCAGTGCAGCTCTGGGGTATAATATACTATCCCTCTTTACCTTATACCAGTCACAATATTTTCGGGTCCTGTTATGGGCCGTGGTCTAACTGGATCTTTCACCACTACATCCTGTATAGTTGTGGATCAAAGGGGATTTAGGTATGTCAGACAGTTCAGCCACTATTCAGTTACGTTCTGCACATTTTCTTTTGGTAGATTTATGACAAATTCTGACTTCTGCTGCTCTTTGAAAAATGTCGGCTCTTTAATATGTGGAAAATTCAAGTAGCTTTTCAAATTTAGAACCTGCAAATGTTTTCAAATCCCCGTAAAATGTACATCTTGCCATCGGCACAATAGATAAGAACTGTAAAGAAAATATGTCCTGATGCAGCCAAAATATCAAACGCAGCCACAGGGGAGAAGGACTTCTCCTGGCGCTTTGTTCCAGTGATTTAAAGGATAATCCACCTTTCCTGAACCCTTAACAGTTTACTGCATGGAGAAGGTGATTGCTGATAAGAGGAAACTCTACCTGTATTCTACACTGTGTAGTGAACTCTCATGGGCCACCGGCCCCGGTTTGGTTGTTTCTTTACTGATAAAAAATATATAATTCTGCGAATGCCAAGCTGACTGTCTTTCAGGGATGAGACGCCCATATTAAAGCTTATAGAAGAGTAAGGAGACATAACCACCGTAGCCCACCAGGGGTATAATATTTATCCTTTCATCTTCATAGATCACTGTAGACTACCAGATCTATTCCAATTATTCTTCCTTCACAGCACACCAGATCATTTTAGATCACCAGGGGCATTGGAATTATTTCTTCACAGACAAATGTTACACAAGATAACTAGGATGACACAATTCTCTTTTCACCAACCTAGATGACTCGAGACCACTAGGCGTGTTATAATTTAATTCACATATAGAGTGCTTTCAGTGGGAGAAGCAAAATAGGAATCTTGTGAGTATGATACCTTTTAATGGCTAACAAAATATAGTTTAAGATATTAGAGGACGAGCTTTCGAGACTGCTTACGTCTCTTCATCAGGCTGGTATCCAGCCTGATGAAGAGACGTAAGCAGTCTCGAAAGCTCGTCCTCTAATATCTTAAACTATATTTTGTTAGCCATTAAAAGGTATCGTACTCACAAGATTCCTATTTTGCTTCTCCCACTGAAAGCACTCTATATGTTTTTTTCTACTGGCTAACACGGTACCAAACCAATTTAATTCACGGCACTGTGGGTTAAGTACCCTTAACTACCGCCGTTAAAAGGCGTATCAGCTGTCGTTAAGGGGTTAATTATCCCTCAATCACCCTGGATCTCTCTAGATCACCAGGAGTATTATGATTATCCTCTCATGACAAAAACACCACCAAGAATATTAGAATTATTTTTCATCATCTTAGATCACTTTAGAGCAAAAGGGATAGTAATTTGGATTAGCCAAACGGATTGATGTTCGCCCAGCGGTTTAATGAACGTATACAAACCTAGATTCAATGGGAGGCAAAATCAAGCATATAGACAACACCTTAAGGGGTGACAAAAAGCTTCCCAAACAGCTAGATTTAGTGGCAGAAACCAGAAAAGTGGCAGCAATTGACCCACAGTAGAAATTTGCAAATGGCACAGCAGCAGTTAGCAATGGGCCGTGCATGAGGTATCAGGGTCTGGGACAGCATTTACAGCTTTGAACTGAAGTTTCAATGAGGACTTGGTGGTTAAGGGAGCAGTGTAAGTCTTCTTAGCTGGGAGACCTCACACCTCATGCAACAGTTCAATATTTTTTTTAATTCCAGCCAAACTCAGATGGCACAAACATCAGTTTCATACACTAATATTGATAGAAAAATGTAAGGAAGGTAACACAAGTAGTTGACTGAAAGTGAGTGCAGGCCTGTCTGTCTCGGAGCCCTACTTACACAGGCAGCCCACCAGATGGATACCCAACTTGGAGTCTCCACATTTCAAAAAATGTTTCTAACATCAGCAGCAGTAGCAACAGCAGGCACAGAAGGCAACACAAAGGTGTCACAAACTGCAAAAACGCAAGATCAATGCATGACACTAAAAATGACACTATCTGCGACCGGGTTGCAAAAGTCATCGGAGATTCATGACTTGTTCATTTTGATGAAAGTTAGGCGATCTACACTTTCAGGGGACAGCTGGATGCGCTTATCCATCAGGACACCACCAACAGCACTGAAGACACGCTCCAAGAGAACATTGGCTGCTGGACGTGACAAAACATCCAGGCATGACATACAAGCTCAGGACACTTTTGCATTTTTGAAGACCAAAATGCAAAAGGCTCCCAACCTCCCCCCATAGCATTGATATTGAACCCCAGATACTCCTGCACCGTCCTCTCCAGTCATTCACAACAAGTCAGACTTGTAGTCTGTTCTGCTGGTACATGGGCTGGTCTAAAAAATAGGTTAAATGACTCACAGAAATTGCTTATGCCACTTACACTGCAGCTCCTGCTAATGTTTTTGCGCTGACGCCTTGATGTTCCCGGGGTTTGACGTCTAGAACTGCGATGCAAACTGTGTGCTTCACTATAGTGTTGAGCATTCCGATACCACAAGTATCGGGTATCGGCCGATATTCGCCGTATCGGAATTCCGGTACTTAGTTCCGATACTTTTCCTATATCGTATACCGGAATCGGAAGTTCCCATAATTCTTTGAGAGGCAGTGTGATTTTATTCAGCCAGTAAGGATTCCTAAGAAGTGTGGGCACATCCTGTAATGCTGCGGTCATGTTAACTAATGGCATGGCTGTGATTGGCTGCTGAAATGATGTCAGAATGCACTATAAAAGGCGCCGCCGCCATTTTAGCTTCACTGTGCTGTGAATTCAGTTAGGGACAGAACGCTGCTCTGCTGATTCTGAGGGACAGTTACAGATAGTGTTTTTGTGAATTGTTCTGTAGGCAGGCTATTTGAGAAACCGCTTTGTAAATCATCCTTTTTCCTTGCAGTGTTGTTTTCACAGCTCTGTGCAAGGTGTGTGTGTGAGTGCAGGTGACGCTGCAGTTTGCTCTGCATCCAACGCTGTTTGTAGTCATCTGCACGTGTCACTCACTGACTCTTTTTTTTTTATTTTGTGGAATTGGTGCTGCTCCATTCAATTGAAATTAACAGTGATCTATTAGTGTGACGCGCTTCCATCCGTATACAATACATTGGTTGCAAACACTATAGAAGTACACAAAGGAGCCTTTCAAAGCTAGTGAACAGTTGTGTGCAGTGTTCACTGTAGTCTGTGAGGTTTTCATTTTTTGAGTGCAGATCGCGCTCCAGTTAGTTCTTCAACCACTGCTGGTTGTAGTCTGCTGAGCGTGTGTCACTGCCTCATCCTTGACATTTTTCTCTAATTGGTGCTGCTCCATTCTATTTCAAAAAACTCAAATCTATTAGTGTGACGCGCTTCCATCCGTATACAATACATTGGTTGCAAACACTATAGAAGTACACAAAGGGGCCATTCACAGCTAGTGAACAGTTGTCTGCAGTGTTCACTGTAGTCTGTGAGGTTTTCATTTTTTGAGTGCAGATCACGCTCCAGTTAGTTCTTCAACCACTGCTGGTTGTAGTCTGCTGAGCGTGTGTCACTGCCTCATCCTTGACATTTTTCTCTAATTGGTGCTGCTCCATTCTATTTAAAAAAACTCAAATCTATTAGTGTGACGCGCTTCCATCCGTATACAATACATTGGTTGCAAACACTATAGAAATACACAAAGGGGCCTTTCACAGCTAGTGAACAGTTGTCTGCAGTGTTCACTGTAGTCTGTGAGGTTTTCATTTTTTGAGTGCAGATCACGCTCCAGTTAGTTCTTCAACCACTGCTGGTTGTAGTCTGCAGAGCGTGTGTCACTGCCTCATCCTTGACATTTTTCTCTAATTGGTGCTGCTCCATTCTATTTAAAAAAACTCAAATCTATTAGTGTGACGCGCTTCCATCCGTATACAATACATTGGTTGCAAACACTATAGAAGTACACAAAGGAGCCTTTCACAGCTAGTGAACAGTTGTCTGCAGTGTTCACTGTAGTCTGTGAGGTTTTCATTTTTTGAGTGCAGATCACGCTCCAGTTAGTTCTTCAACCACTGCTGGTTGTAGTCTGCTGAGCGTGTGTCACTGCCTCATCCTTGACATTTTTCTCTAATTGGTGCTGCTCCATTCTATTTAAAAAAACTCAAATCTATTAGTGTGACGCGCTTCCATCCGTATACAATACATTGGTTGCAAACACTATAGAAGTACACAAAGGGGCCTTTCACAGCTAGTGAACAGTTTGTCTGCAGTGTTCACTGTAGTCTGTGAGGTTTTCATTTTTTGAGTGCAGATCACGCTCCAGTTAGTTCTTCAACCACTGCTGGTTGTAGTCTGCTGAGCGTGTGTCACTGCCTCATCCTTGACATTTTTCTCTAATTGGTGCTGCTCCATTCTATTTCAAAAACTCAAATCTATTAGTGTGACGCGCTTCCATCCGTATACATATATTGGTTGCAAACACTATAGAAGTACACAAAGGGGCCTTTCACAGCTAGTGAACAGTTGTCTGCAGTGTTCACTGTAGTCTGTGAGGTTTTCATTTTTTGAGTGCAGATCACGCTCCAGTTAGTTCTTCAACCACTGCTGGTTGTAGTCTGCTGAGCGTGTGTCACTGCCTCATCCTTGACATTTTTCTCTAATTGGTGCTGCTCCATTCTATTTAAAAAAACTCAAATCTATTAGTGTGACGCGCTTCCATCCGTATACAATACATTGGTTGCAAACACTATAGAAGTACACAAAGGGGCCTTTCACAGCTAGTGAACAGTTGTCTGCAGTGTTCACTGCAGTCTCTGAGGAATAACCACACTTAGGCCTTATAACTTTTCTGACTTTCTTTATCAATCTACCAAGATGAAGAAGGCAGGGAATAAGGCACGTGATCGTGGCCGTGGAGTTTCAGCAGGGAGAGGACGTGGGGATTCTGTGGCTGCTGCCGCCCCCAGTGACACAGCATCCACCAGTTTTCCCCGTGAGCGTTCCTTTATGCGCACTTTTGTAGGAGCTCGGCGTACCCCCCTGCTGCGGGAAGAACAAATTGAAGCCGTTGTTGGTTGGATGGCAGCCAATGCATCGACTTCAATTGCTTCCACCTCCTCTCAGGACCACAGCACTGTTGAACAACCATCTGTCTCTTCACCGACTGCCAAATTGCCCAGGCAGTCAGAGAGCTCTGTACAGGAGCCAGCTGAGTCTCTGCTTCTGTTCTCAGAATCTGTTGGCTTGCAAACAGGGGCCAAGCCAAGCAGCATTCTGGAATGTGAAGAAGAGGGAGTATGCAGTGATGCGCAACAGCTGTGTCTCTCTGAATCTGAAGAGGCGGGTGAGCCAGTGCCGATGGTCAGCACACCGCAGAACGCATCTGATGATGTTGAGACTCAGGTGCCAGTTTCTGTTGAGCATGGTGCTGGCCAGACCACCCAACAGCAGCAGGTGTTGGAAGAGGGTAGTGGAGATGATGAGGTCCAATACCCAACATGACGTGAGGAACAGGAAGGTGGTGGGAGCAGCTCTGAGGAAAAGATTTCCCCAACGGTCCAAACAGGAGGGAGAGGTAGGCTGCAGACTCGGTTGCCTGTAGTCTCCAGTTTGGCACCCGTTCGGAGCAGTTCTCTTCCAAAAGCCAAAACGGGCGCTCCCAGGACTTGCAGTGCGTGGTCCTTTTTTGACACACTTGCAGATGATATTTGCTATGTCAAATGCAAGCTGTGTAATCAAAAAGTAAAAAGAGGTAAAAGTGTCAGTAACCTCAATACCACAAATATGTGGAAACATGTGCGGACAAAGCATGTGGTTGAGTTACAAAGACACACTGGAGATGTAGGCCAACCTACAGCAGCACCTACATATTCAGCTCGTGTTGGAGCCTCTTCCTCCAGCTCACACACAGCTGGTTCGGCTTCCTCACAGGATCGCCATGGAAGAACCTCTGTCACTGTTGTCCAGAGACCCAGTGTTATTCCACCCACAGCTGCAAGTTACCTGTCATCCTCACACTCCCAGGCCACAAAACAGCCATCGGTAGCACAGGCATGGGATAAAAGACGGCCATACTCGGCAAACCATCCACGAGCACAGGCTCTGAATGTTGGCATTGCAAAACTCCTGTCCCTTGAAATGCTGTCATTCAGGCTAGTGGAGACTGACAGTTTCCGTAACTTAATGGCATTGGCAGTCCCACAATACAATGTGCCCAGCCGATTTTATTTCAGCAGGCAAGCCGTCCCTGGTCTGCAAAAGCATGTTGAGGGAAAAATTAAACATGCGCTACTAAACGCCGTCAGTAGCAAGGTCCACCTGACCACCGATGCGTGGACCAGTACCCATGGCCAGGGACGATACCTTTCCCTCACTGCCCATTGGGTCAATGTTGTGGAGCTGGGTACAGATCTTGCGAGTGGCGCTGTACGTGTTCTGCCAACTCCAAGGATTGCAGGAATCCAGTCTGTACACATTGACTCCTCCTCCTACTCCAGTTCCTCAGAATCATCGCTGCAGGAGCCGTCATGGTCTACCTCCATATGGACCCGTGAACGCTTACCTGTTGCGTCCGATATGAGCACAGCCGTGGCCAAACGTCAACAGGCCGTCCTGAAATTAATTTCCATGGGGAATCGAAGCCACACAGCGCAGGAGCTCTGGAATGCCATCAAGCAGGAGAGCAACGTGTGGTTTTTGCCAGCGAATCTCCAGCCAGGCTTGGTAGTGTGTGACAATGGCCGAAATCTGGTGGCAGCTCTGGGCCTTGGCAACCTCACTCACATACCATGTCTGGCACATGTGCTCAACTTGGTCGTGCAGAGTTTTTTGAGGGACTATCCGGATCTTGATGCACTGCTGCACAAGGTCCGCCTAGAGTGCGCTCACTTGCGACGTTCCAGCATGGCCAGATCACGCATTGCAGCTCTGCAACGCAGATTTCGCCTTCCTGAACATCGCATCATATGTGACGTACCCACCAGGTGGAATTCCACGTTACATATGTTGGAGCGGTTGTGTGAGCAGCAGCCAGCAGTAATGGAGTATCAGCTGCATCAGGCGCAATCAACTCGCAATTTGCGCCGTTCACACTTCACCACTACTGAGTGGGCCTCTATGAAGGACATCTGCCACGTTTTGCGTGCGTTTGATGAGTCAACGCGGATGGCGAGTGCAGATGATGCACTAGTCAGCCTGACTGTCCCCCTTATCTGCCTGCTTCAAAAAACACTGCAAGCACTAAGGGATGAGGTTTTGGAAGAGGTGGAGGATGAGGAGTCACAAATTCCATCACCTTCTGGACAGTCAGCGCAACGTGGTTCCTCACAAAGGGCTGGGCAGGGCTCACTTTGTGAGGAGGATGAGGAGGAGTCAATGGAGGAGGAAGACATCGCTCCAGAGGGAGGTACACAACGCTCTAGTCAGTATGTAGAGCGAGGGTGGGGTGATACAGAGCAGGCAGAGATGACGCCTCTTGCAGGGGACAGCGTTTCTTGGCCAGTTGGGAGTCTGCATCACATGGTTGATTTCATGCTGCAGTGCCTGAGAAACGACCGCCGCATCGCCCACATTCTCACCACGTCTGATTATTGGGTGTACACCCTCCTAGACCCTCGCTACCGGGACAACTTACAAAGCCTCATCACACCGTTGAACCGGGAGCGTAAAATGCGGGAGTACCAAGACACATGGTGCAATCCATAATGTTCTCCATTCCAGCCGAGAGCACTGCTGCTGCTACTGCTTTACAAAGCAGCTTTGTGCATCGAGGCAGTGGAGACAGCTCTGCAACAAGAGGGAGCACAAGCAGCGCCTCTGCACAGGGCAAGACCAGTATGTTCAAATGTGGCGAAGTTTTGTGGCAGCGCCACAAATGTCTACACCATCCGAGACGGCTCCAGTCAGCAGGAGGCAACGTTTCCGTAAGATGGTGACAGACTACATGTCTTTCCCTCTCAGTGTACTCCCAGATGGCTCTTCCCCATTCAAGTTTTGGGTCTCTAAGCTGGATACATGGCCAGAGCTTAGCCAGTATGCATTGGAGGTGTTGGCTTGCCCTGCTGCCAGTGTATTATCGGAGCGCGTCTTTAGTGCTGCAGGTGGTGTACTAACAGACCGTCGCATGCGACTATCCTCCGATAATGTAGACCGGCTTACTTTTCTGAAAATGAACAAGGCATGGATCTCGCCTGAATTTGCCTGTCCGGTTTCCAATTAAATAACTGGTTGGCAACGTTATCCATGTCTCCTGTTATGTTCATCTTTCTACCACCTGAACTCTACTCCCTGGGCTACAACACTGCCAGTTGCTGCTCAGAAGTGTCGTGTCCACAGACCAATACACAAGCTATAGTGTTAGTGGGGTTCAGTAACGCCAGCTGTTCCCCTGCTGTGTGTCCGGCAAGAAGTCTCCTGTTCCCTACACATGCACAGAAAAACCCATGTCGAACATGCTCCAAATAGGGAAGAGCCGTCACCCTGATGTTATGCTTAAAACAGGAAAGTTTGAAGTTTTCCAGGCCTAGAAAGATAAATTTTATAAGAAATATGGACAAATAATAATTTGTCATCACAGCGCATATCTGCACATGTCTATTAGAAATGGTAACAAAAACTAAAACATAGTGTTCACTTTTTGAAATTAATGCATAAAAGTACATTTTCATACTTATCAATTAATGCTTTTTAAGGACCTGTAGAATGTAAGCCCGAAAGGGCAGGGTCCTCTCCCCTCTGTATCAGTCTGTCATTGTTAGTTTGTTTACTGTAAGTGATACCTGTAATTTGTATGTAACCCCTTCTCATGTACAGCACCATGGAATCAATGGTGCTATAGAAATAAATAATAATAATAAATAATAATAATAATAACTTTATCTGTACCTGTAAGATAATGCAGTCAATGGATGTACGAATCATAAAACATCATCATCATCATCCTCACGAGTTATATTTATGACAGACATAATAAAATACACAGACTGATGCCAACTGTAACTTCACACACCATATATGAAATGGCCAGCATCTAAACCTGGTAATAATGTGCAATAATAAATTATTACATCTAGAAAGTGCATCATGCATACTGACAATAGGTAGTTATACCTGCAAGTGCTGGTGAAACAACCACAACAGATATAAATTAATAATGGTATATAGGTATCACAGTGCATAGTTACTCATGGACAATGTCGATCTAATACTGTACCTCAATAAAGGCAGCGTCAACCATCATGCTTGTTTGTCTTGTGATTGGTAAAGAGGGAACGTGTTTTTTTTGTTGCTCATAGGTGGAGCATTATACAGTAAATGATTACTGCTGTCGTATTTTTGGCGTCCCTAGGGCAGAATAACGCTGCGTAAGGTCACATTTTATAGAGAGTCATCTAATAGACACACGCTACCCTACCTACGCGTGACAGTAGGAAGGTAGTGTTGACGGATAAAGCCTTGCGCAACCAGACATGCTTTTACCCTCTTCAACACTGTACAAGCAAAAAATGCATGATTGCAGCCGCAGACTTTATTGACGTACAGTATAACATTGCCATTACCCATCAGAGGCTGTCCACTGTCTGATACAGACATAGAATATACCTTTGCTATCCGTAGCCTTTATTTCACCTACACTTGCAGGCACACACTTAAATTGTGACAATGCATAATGTTTTTTTAAATGGTTATTTTTTATCGTACATTTTTGCGTCATCACATTGATGAGTCCATGCTGGACATGTCATACATGCTGTCCAAAGTAACAATTTTCTTAACTTAAATAATTGAAATGTGTGTGACTGTCACATATAAATTGCAATGATGATGATGAGTGACTATTACAAAATCCATTGTCTTCACTATGTTATGGTTTAACATAGCGTTCCTTACGCATCATTCCTAAATACAAAAATGGACTTTTATTCTTAAATTTACAACACTATATTTTGTACACTAATTTTTGGGTGGTGTGTTGTTCCATTTCTTGTTGCCATGTGCTTATATGCGTTTTATATTTGCAGGGTGTTTATTTTTATTCATGGAATTGAAATTCATAATTTTATTGTCCTAGTAAAACTTCATTTATTCTTGTTTGAAGTACATACATTGCAATGGCCACGTAACAAGGCAATAACTCAATATTTTATTTCAAAACCCATCTTGACCCTGGGCTTCAACCACCGCCAGTTGCTGCTCAGAAGTGTTGGATGCACAGATGAAAATAATCGCTGATGTGTTTGTGGGGTTCAGTAACGCCTGCTGTTCCCCTGCTGTGTGTCTGGCAAAAATTACTGCTGCTAACTACAAATTAAAGTTCAAACATCTCATACTAGGCCTCTGCCTACACCCTCCTTGACCCTGGTCTTCAACACCGCCAGTTGCTGCTCAGAAGTGTTGGATGCACAGATGAAAACAATCGCTGATGTGTTTGTGGGTTCAGTAACGCCTGCTGTTCCCCAGCTGTGTGTCCGACAAAAATTACTGCTAGCTACCTACACATGGTGAAAAAAACATGACATGTCAAAGTGGCTAGTGCTACACATAGATATGAGGCTACACCCTGATTTCTAAGCTGTAAACAAGTGAAAGTCAGCTTCAAAACCATAAAATGATTAGTCTTTGTCACAAATCTGTAACAAAATAATTGTGACATATTATTGCAGATATGCACATGTCGAACACAAATGCTAACACAAAGCCTACTTATGCTATAGGATACTGATGGTCAACCTTGTCACTCCATAGCTTAGACAAATCCAACTCACATCATGACTCAAATGCTGCAATGTTGGAAGTGCATAATGTGGGTTGAACTTGACAACAGCTGCAGTGCGAAGGTTAGACTTCAGTGTTCTTGGCTTTTAAATAAAAGCATACAAGTAAATATAATAATCCAATGTTGATTAAGGGACGTGATGTACACCTGTAATATTGTGCAAACAATGGATGTAGGAATAGTCCTCTTCAACATTACTTATATTTGTGTCATTTTAAAAAATACATATTTAATTAGAAAGTTAACAGCCCATATCATAAAGGTCCATCATGTAAACATGATAATCGGTAACAAAAATCATGCATTACCTTGTTAAAGTCAATAGTGCATAGTCACAATAGCAAAATATATACCTGCAAGTGGTGCTGAAACAACGACAACTGATAGAAAAGGTGAATGATATCTAGTTATCAGACTGAATAGCGACACCTGTACAATGTCGATATAATACTGTACCTTAACAAAACAGCTGTGTCACACCTCACACGCGTTTTTCTTGTAGCTTCTTATGTAATAGGGCACATGCGTGTATGTTTCATCATAGTGTGCATGTTTACTGAGTAAAGCAGTCATGACAACGCCTTTATGTTGTCGGTACGCTTGCGATGATGAACGATGCGCAACGTGAATGTTAGTCTGCGTCATAAGACGCACAGACGCTCCAATACCCAACGCGTCACAGCAGGAAGCCAGTCTGTGCGTCCAAACAAAGGCGCAAGCATACATGCACGTACCCTGTTTATAAAGCTATATAAAAAAAGGATGTAGTAGTGACGCACACTTTATTGAGGTACAGTATTACATCGCCATTCACCATCTGTGGCTATGCAGTCTCATCTATATATACCTTATCTATCCGTTGTCATGCTTGCAAGTCCACAGTCAGCATAAATAGCTATTTTCACTATGCACTATGCACTTTTAAAGGTTATGTTTGTTAATATAAATGATTTGCACATATTATCAGTATTACATGATGGAAATTTTATATATTTTTATAAACCTGTTTAGTGATATTATTCTGCAAATGTAAGTTATATGAATGTCACAGATAACTTGTAATGCTGATTATGTTTTGAAGTCAGACATTCATTGTCTATACAATAAAAATGGTGTACATACTGTTACTTATCCATCATTAATGGATTCTGATATGTAACTTGTATGCTTTATTTTAAAACCGTATAGCAGATTACTTAACCAATTATTTTTGTGGTTTGCATTGCTTTTCAACATGTTAATGTATGCATTTATGTTTGTCAATTCTTAATTTATATTGATTTTTTAAAGTAAAATCATCATCTTATGGTACTAAAGGTTATACTTCTCTTGTTTGGAGTATAGACATTTTTAATTGACACGTAACAAGGAAAATACTTGATCTAGTATTTAAACATCCTCCTTGACCCTGGGCTCCAACACGCCAGTTGTTGCTCGGAAGTGCTGTTAGCACAGTCAACACTTGCTCCTGTGTTACTGGGTTCAGTAATGTCAGCTGATCCCCTGCTGTTGTGAACGGCAAAAAGTCCTGCTGCCTCCACTCTGTTCTCCTCTCATCCCTGGGCTCCAACACCGCCAGTTGTTGCTCGGAAGTGCTGTTAGCACAGTCAACACTTGCTCCTGTGTTACTGGGGTTCAGTAATGTCAGCTGTTCCCCTGCTGTGTGAACGGAAAAAGTCCTGCTGCCTTCACTCTGTTCTCCTCTCATCCCATGGGATCCAACACCGCCAGTTGTTGCTCGGAAGTGCTGTTAGCACAGTCAACACTTGCTCCTGTGTTACTGGGGTTCAGTAATGTCAGCTGTTCCCCTGCTGTGTGAACGGCAAAAATTCCTGCTGCCTCCACCTGTTCTCCTCTCATCCCTGGGCTCCAACACGCCAGTTTGTTGCTCGGAAGTGCTGTTAGCACAGTCAACACTTGCTCCTGTGTTACTGGGGTTCAGTAATGTCAGCTGTTCCCTGCTTGTGTGAAGGCAAAAAGTCCTGCTGCCTCCACTCTGTTCTCCTCTCATCCCTGGGCTCCCAACACCGCCAGTTGTTGTTCGGAAGTGCTGTTAGCACAGTCAACACTTGCTCCTGTGTTACTGGGGTTCAGTAATGTCAGCTGTTCCCCTGCTGTGTGAACGGCAAAAAGTCCTGCTGCCTCACTCTGTTCTCCTCTCATCCCAGGGATCCAACACCGCCAGTTGTTGCTCGGAAGTGCTGTTAGCACAGTCAACACTTGCTCCTGTGTTACTGGGGTTCAGTAATGTCAGCTGTTCCCCTGCTGTGTGAACGGCAAAAATTCCTGCTGCCTTCACTCTGTTCTCCTCTCATCCCAGGGCTCCAACACGCCAGTTGTTGCTCGGAAGTGCTGTTAGCACAGTCAACACTTGCTCCTGTGTTACTGGGGTTCAGTAATGTCAGCTGTTCCCCTGCTGTGTGAAGGGCAAAAAGTCCTGCTGCCTCCACTCTGTTCTCCTCTCATCCCTGGGCTCCAACACCGCCAGTTGTTGTTCGGAAGTGCTGTTAGCACAGTCAACACTTGCTCCTGTGTTACTGGGATTCAGTAATGTCAGCAGTTCCCCTGCGTGTGAACGGCAAAAAGTCCTGCTGCCTCCACTCTGTTCTCCTCTCATCCCTGGGCTCCAACACCGCCAGTTGTTGCTCGGGAAGTGCTGTTAGCACAGTCAACACTTGCTCCTGTGTAACTGGGGTTCAGTAATGTCAGCTGTTCCCCTGCTGTGTGAACGGCAAAAAGTCCTGCTGCCCTCCACTCTGTTCTCCTCTCATCCCTGGGCTCCAACACCACCAGTTGTTGCTCGGAAGTGCTGTTAGCACAGTCAACACTTGCTCCTGTGTTACTGGGGTTCAGTAATGTCAGCTGTTCCCCTGCTGTGTGTACGGCAAAAGGTCCTGCTGCCTCCACCGTGTTCTCCTCTCATCCCTGGGCTCTAACACCGCCAGTTGTTGCTCGGAAGTGCTGTTAGCACAGTCAACACTTGCTCCCGTGTTACTGGGGATCAGTAATGTCAGCTGTTCCCCTGCTGTGTGAACGGCAAAAATCCTGCTGCCTCCACCCTGTTCTCCTCTCATCCCTGGGCTCCAACACCGCCAGTTGTTGCTCAGAAGTGCTGTTAGCACAGTCAACACTTGCTCCTGTGTTACTGGGGTTCAGTAATGTCAGCTGTTCCCCTGCTGTGTGAACGGCAAAAAGTCCTGCTGCCTCCACTCTGTTCTCCTCTCATCCCTGGGCTCCAACACCGCCAGTTGTTGCTCGGAAGTGCTGTTAGCACAGTCAACACTTGCTCCTGTGTAACTGGGGTTCAGTAATGTCAGCTGTTCCCCTGCTGTGTGAACGGCAAAAAGTCCTGCTGCCTCCACCCTGTTCTCCTCTCATCCCTGGGCTCCAACACCGCCAGTTGTTGCTCGGAAGTGCTGTTAGCACAGTCAACACTTGCTCCTGTGTTACTGGGGTTCAGTAATGTCAGCTGTTCCCCTGCTGTGTGAACGGCAAAAAGTCCTGCTGCCTCCACTCTGTTCTCCTCTCATCCTGGGCTCCAACACCGCCAGTTGTTGCTCGGAAGTGCTGTTAGCACAGTCAACACTTGCTCCTGTGTTACTGGGGTTCAGTAATGTCAGCTGTTCCCCTGCTGTGTGAACGGCAAAAAGTCCTGTTCGTAATGTCAGCTGTTCCCCTGCTGTGTACGGCAAAAGTCCTGCTGCCTCCACCTGTTCTCCTCTCATCCTGGGCTCCAACACCGCCAGTTGTTGCTCGGAAGTGCTGTTAGCACAGTCAACACTTGCTCCTTTACTGGGTTCATAAGTCAGCTGTTCCCTGCTGTGTGAACGCAAAAAGTCCTGCTGCCTCCACCCTGTTCCCTCTCATCCCTGGGCTCCAACACCGCCAGTTTGTTGCTCGAAGTGCTGTTAGCACAGTCAACACTTGCTCCTGTGTTACTGGGGTTCAGTAATGTCAGCTGTTCCCCTGCTGTGTGAACGGCAAAAAGTCCTGCTGCCTTCACTCTGTTCTCCTCTCATCCCGGGTCCAACACCGCCAGTTGTTGCTCGGAAGTGCTGTTAGCACAGTCAACACTTGCTCCTGTGTTACTGGGTTCAGTAATGTCAGCTGTTCCCCTGCTGTGTGAACGGCAAAAATCCTGCTGCCTTCACTCTGTTCTCCTCTCATCCCAGGCTCCAACACGCCATTGTTGCTCGGAAGTGCTGTTAGCACAGTCAACACTTGCTCCTGTGTTACGGGTTCATAATGTCAGCTGTTCCCTGCTGTGTGAACGGCAAAAAGTCCTGCTGCCTCCACTCTGTTCTCCTCTCATCCCTGGCTCCAACACCGCCAGTTGTTGCTCGGAAGTGCTGTAGCACAGTCAACACTTGCTCCTGTGTACTGGGTTCAGTAATGTCAGCTGTTCCCCTGCTGTGTGAACGGCAAAAAGTCCTGCTGCCTCACTCTGTTCTCCTCTCATCCCTGGGCTCCAACACCCCATTGTTGCTCGAAGTGCTGTTAGCACAGTCAACACTTGCTCCTGTGTTACTGGGTTCAGTAATGTCAGCTGTTCCCCTGCTGTGTACGGCAAAAAGTCCTGCTGCCTCCACCCTGTTCTCCTCTCATCCTGGGCTCCAACACCGCCAGTTGTTGCTCGGAAGTGCTGTTAGCACAGTCAACACTTGCTCCTGTGTTACTGGGGTCAGTAATGTCAGCTGTTCCCCTGCTGTGTGAACGGCAAAAGTCCTGCTGCCTCCACCTGTTCTCCTCTCATCCCTGGGCTCCAACACCGCCATTGTTGCTCGAAGTGCTGTTAGCACAGTCAACACTTGCTCCTGTGTTACTGGGGTTCAGTAATGTCAGCTGTTCCCCTGCTGTGTGAACGGCAAAAAGTCCTGCTGCCTCCACTCTGTTCTCCTCTCATCCCTGGGCTCCAACACCGCCAGTTGTTGCTCGAAGTGCTGTTAGCACAGTCAACACTTGCTCCTGTGTACTGGGTTCAGTAATGTCAGCTGTTCCCCTGCTGTGTAACGGCAAAAAGTCCTGCTGCCTTCACTCTGTTCTCCTCTCATCCCGGGCTCCAACACCCAGTTGTTGCTCGGAAGTGCTGTTAGCACAGTCAACACTTGCTCCTGTGTTACTGGGTTCAGTAATGTCAGCTGTTCCCCTGCTGTGTGACGGCAAAAAGTCCTGCTGCCTCCACCTGTTCTCCTCTCATCCCGGCTCCAACACCGCCAGTTGTTGTCGGAAGTGCTGTTAGCACAGTCAACACTTGCTCCTGTGTTACTGGGTTCAGTAATGTCAGCTGTTCCCCTGCTGTGTGAACGGCAAAAAGTCCTGCTGCCTCCACTCTGTTCTCCTCTCATCCCTGGGCTCCAACACCGCCAGTTGTTGCTCAGAAGTGCTGTTAGCACAGTCAACACTTGCTCCTGTGTTACTGGGGTTCAGTAATGTCAGCTGTTCCCCTGCTGTGTGAACGGCAAAAAGTCCTGCTGCCTCCACTCTGTTCTCCTCTCATCCCTGGGCTCCAACACCGCCAGTTGTTGCTCGGAAGTGCTGTTAGCACAGTCAACACTTGCTCCTGTGTAACTGGGGTTCAGTAATGTCAGCTGTTCCCCTGCTGTGTGAACGGCAAAACGTCCTGCTGCCTCCACTCTGTTCTCCTCTCATCCCTGGGCTCCAACACCACCAGTTGTTGCTCGGAAGTGCTGTTAGCACAGTCAACACTTGCTCCTGTGTTACTGGGGTTCAGTAATGTCAGCTGTTCCCTGCTGTGTGTACGGCAAAAAGTCCTGCTGCTCCACCCTGTTCTCCTCTCATCCCTGGGCTCCAACACCGCCAGTTGTTGCTCGGAAGTGCTGTTAGTACAGTCAACACTTGCTCCTGTGTTACTGGGGTTCAGTAATGTCAGCTGTTTCCCTGCTGTGTGAACGGCAAAAAGTCCTGCTGCCTCCACTCTGTTCTCCTCTCATCCCTGGGCTCCAACACCACCAGTTGTTTCTCGGAAGTGCTGTTAGCACAGTCAACACTTGCTCCTGTGTTACTGGGGTTCAGTAATGTCAGCTGATCCCCTGCTGTGTGAACGGCAAAAAGTCCTGCTGCCTCCAGTCTGTTCTCCTCTCATCCTTGGGCTCCAACACCGCCAGTTGGTGCTCGGAAGTGCTGTTAGCACAGTCAACACTTGCTCCTGTGTTACTGGGGTTCAGTAATGTCAGCTGTTCCCCTGCTGTGTGAACGGCAAAAAGTCCTGCTCCCTCCACCCTGTTCTCCTCTCATTCCTGGGCACCAACACCGCCAGTTGTTGCTCGGAAGTGCTGTTAGCACAGTCAACACTTGCTCCTGTGTTACTGGGGTTCAGTAATGTCAGCTGTTCCCCTGCTGTGTGTATGGCAAAAAGTCCTGCTGCCTCCACCCTGTTCTCCTCTCATCCCTGGGCTCCAACACCGCCAGTTGTTGCTCGGAAGTGCTGTTAGCACAGTCAACACTTGCTCCTGTGTTACTGGGGTTCAGTAATGTCAGCTGTTCCCCTGCTGTGTGAACGGCAAAAAGTCCTGCTGCCTTCACTCTGTTCTCCTCTCATCCCAGGGATCCAACACCGCCAGTTGTTGCTCGGAAGTGCTGTTAGCACAGTCAACACTTGCTCCTGTGTTACTGGGGTTCAGTAATGTCAGCTGTTCCCCTGCTGTGTGAACGGCAAAAAGTCCTGCTGCCTCCACTCTGTTCTCCTCTCATCCCTGGGCTCCAACACCGCCAGTTGTTGCTCGGAAGTGCTGTTAGCACAGTCAACACTTGCTCCTGTGTAACTGGGGTTCAGTAATGTCAGCTGTTCCCCTGCTGTGTGAACTGCAAAAAGTCCTGCTGCCTCCACTCTGTTCTCCTCTCATCCCTGGGCTCCAACACCGCCAGTTGTTGCTCGGAAGTGCTGTTAGCACAGTCAACACTTGCTCCTGTGTTACTGGGGTTCAGTAATGTCAGCTGTTCCCCTGCTGTGTGAATGGCAAAAAGTCCTGCTGCCTCCACCCTGTTCTCCTCTCATCCCTGGGCTCCAACACCGCCAGTTGTTGCTCGGAAGTGTAATTGGCACGGGTACTTACTCCTGCCCAGACTGGTTACAGCACGCCAGCTGTTTCCTGTCAGTGTAAACATCACTTAGCCTCCAATAAGTTGTCCTGTCGTGTTGCGGTCGGGTTAGCCGACTCTATGGTGCCTGCAGTTTAGGTGCTTCCTATGTGTGCTGCAGGATATGTAAATAAAGGCTGTTTCCGTTGTGACAATAGGACAATCACCCACTGTAGGACTGTGGGATTCGGTAACTGCGGCCGGCTCGCGGCCTGTCAACTTAAATTTCCATGGGTACCTTCTGCTACCCGTCCGGGTTCCAGTACCGTCAGCTGGTTCTCCGCAGTGCCTTTGGCCTAGGTGCCTCCATCTCGGTATCCGAGTTCCAGCAACGTCTGCTGGTCCTTGGTAGTGCTTTGGAGCACAGGTACCTCCTGTTAGTAACCGTGTCCCAGTAACGTCAGCTGGTCCTCGGTTTGCCATTGGCTCTTTTCCTTCTGCTGCCCCCTCCGGATTCCAGTACGTCAGCTGGTCCTCGTTACTTCCATTGGCTCTTGTACCTTCTGCTACCCGTCCGGGTTCCAGTACCGTCAGCTGGTTCTCCGCAGTGCCTTTGGCCTAGGTGCCTCCATCTCGGTATCCGAGTTCCAGCAACGTCTGCTGGTCCTTGGTAGTGCTTTGGAGCACAGGTACCTCCTGCTTAGTAACCGTGTCCCAGTAACGTCAGCTGGTCCTCGGTTGTGCCATTGGCTCTTTTCCTTCTGCTGCCCCTCCGGATTCCAGTACAGTCAGCTGGTCCTCGTTACTTCCATTGGCTCTTGTACCTTCTGCTACCCGTCCGGGTTCCAGTACCGTCAGCTGGTTCTCCGCAGTGCCTTTGGCCTAGGTGCCTCCATCTCGGTATCCGAGTTCCAGCAACGTCTGCTGGTCCTTGGTAGTGCTTTGGAGCACAGGTACCTCCTGCTTAGTAACCGTGTACCAGTAACGCCAGCTGGTCCTCGGTTGTGCCATTGGCTCTTTTCCTTCTGCTGCCCCTCCGGGTTCCAGCACAGTCAGCTGGTCCTCGTTACTTCCATTGTCTCTTGTACCATCTGATACCCGTCCGGGTTCCAGTAACGTCAGCTGGTTCTCGGAAGTTAGTCAGCCTTCTTGTACCTTCAGCTACATTTCCAAATTGAAAATTTTTTAAATGTTTTTTTGGGTAATCACTATGGATCTCCAACAATGAAGACGACGACCCTGATGACCACCCCGAAGAAGACGACGAGCCCGAAGACGAGGACCCTGAAGAGTAGGACGACGACGACCCTGGAGACCACCCCGAAGAAGACAACGACCACAAGGATGACGAGCATCAAGCCAACCAGCCTGAAAACCATCACAAAGAACAAATAAAAGATTACCCAGAAGAAGATCACCAACAGGACAAAAGAAGGTTAAGACAAACTACAAGATACAGAACAAGAGACAGAAGAACAATAAGCAGAAGATCAAAAAGCAGAACATGAAGTATAAGACCAAAATTAAGAGCTAAATATATGCTCTAAATTATAAGCAGAGGAAGACTAAGCAGTGTATGGGGGTGAGTCCGTTCCTCCTCGTGGTGCCCCTGGAAAATGCCTGCTGCTGCTGCTGCAGGATAAACTGAACGCAGACAAACACTGTTGTAATTTAAATCTTTGGTGACAGCAAGAACGGAAGGATGAAAAATTCATACTTTTACAGATTATAAGTACAGGAATCTCTGTCACAAATAAGAATATGATGAAGAAGATGAATAGGAAGAAGATGAAGAAGTAGAATATGAAGAAGAATAATAGTTTAATAAGAAGAATATGAGTAATGTTAACAAAAAGATCAATAGCAATAAGTTTAAGAAGAAGATAAATAATGTGAAGATGAAGAATAATTTGATGAAAAAGATGATGCTGCTGAAGATTATGAAGGAGAAAGTGTGGCAGAAGTTAAAAAGGTGAAGAGCATGGAAGTTGTGAAACATACATATTTGCCAAAATAGAAAAAAGGTTAACAACATTGTCAATTGCTTCGTCAATCCGAACGTCTTTAAAAAAAAAAGTATTACTGCTATTTCATTTGATTGGGTTAAACATCTATGCCTTTAATGTCTCATCAACCTCCCCCAATACATTCTACATTACTCTTTGTTGTTTTCCTTCATGTACAATTAACCTACAAGGCAAGAATGTTTTTTTTTTAATTCCGATATTTTGTTCCCATAGACTTACATTGGATTTCCGGTATCGGGTATCGCCAATACTTTTTGGGTATCGGCGATACCCATTCCGATCCGATACTTATTGATATCAGAAAGTATCGCTCAGCTCTACTTCACTACTGTCCTGGGGAAAACCACTCTTAGATTGTCTACAAGTGTGTTTCGATACTCCAACATGCGCGCATCTCTTTCCAGGGGGTGGAAGCATCTGGCTAAATTTACTCTTGTACTATAGATCTAACAGAGTGGCAACCCAGTAGTCAGCAGTATTTCTGACCCTAAGGGTGCGTGCACACGTTGCGGATTCAGTTGCAGATTTTTCAGTGTGGATTTTGCTAAATCCGCAGGTAAAATGACCTGCGTTTTACTTGCGGATTTAGTGCAGATTTACAGCGGATTTTCTGCAGATTTTGTGCGGATTTCGCCTGCGTTTTTACACTTGCATATTTCTATAATGGAGCAGGTGTAAAACCGCTGTGGATTCTGCACAAAGAATTGTCATGCTGCGGATTCAAATGCGCAGCAAATCTGTGAGGAAAAATCCTCAGCATGTGCACAGCATTTTTTGTTTTACATAGATTAGAATTCTACTGTACAATGGAGCAGAATCTGCTGCAGATCCGCAGGGCCAAATCCGCTGCAGATCCGCAGCAGAATCCGCAACGTGTGCACGCACCCTAAGAATACATCCATCATGTTGAAGCTAGTGCAGCAAGAAGGCTCTCATGTGTTGTGCTCTTCCATGAGGTCAAAGTCCATGGTGTGTTGGTGGCAGTGTAACACTCAAGGTTGCTTCCTCTGTCCCCTCCACCAACCATGGACAACAAAGAGTGGATCGTTATCCTCTTCACCTCCTGACTTTTGCGCATTCATCACCTCATCATCCTCCATTTGTTCCCAGCTCTGGCATCTTCACAGTTTGTCTGGTACCATGAGCCCGCCTTGATCGCTGTAAGCCACCCTCCCATGGTACCCGGCTGTGCGATGACAGTCCTTAAATTTGAGATATTGTTATCCCTTCGGCATCCTCCTCTGCTTCAAACTCTTCTTCTGGGACCATCAACTCCCCATACAGACTATACAAAATGTGCTCCAGCATGTAGATAACTGGAATAGTGAGGCTAATGATGGCATCGTCAGCATTAACATTTCAAAACTGTGTAGAATGGTGTGGAGGTCCTTCACTTGTGCCCTCTCCGCAAGCGTGATTTGCACCATGTCCTGACTGCGCTGGCCCAGGCTGTGCAAAAGGTCATTCTTCTCCAGGGATTGTCGCTGCAGCCATAACCGCTGTAACACATGCAGAATGGAATTCCGCTATGTCGGTACATAGCTGATCAAACGGTTAACCAGTAGGCCGAAAGACCTCTGTAGTGATGCAAGTTGATCACCTGTGGGGTGTGATTGTCAGAAGTGAGCACACAGTGACCATGCTTTATGCAGCAGTGCATCCAGGCCGGGATAGTGGCAGAGAAATTGCTGTGCCACCATGTTGAGTACATGAGCCATGCAAGGCACGTGTGTGAGGTTGCCATGGCGTAGGGCCACCACTAGGTTTGCACCTTTATCGCACATGGCCTTCCCTTGCAACAGGTTTTGTAGAGACAGCCATTGCTCTAGCTCGGCCTTGAATTCCTGTCCTCAACTCTTGAGCTGTGTAACTGTGATCTCCAAGGTATGTTAATTTAAACACTGCATGATTGCGGTGAGTCCTGACAAGTGCAGTACGGAAGTGGGGGGATTATATCTGCACTGTTGGAATGCGTGTCTGATTAAAGGAGAGGTTGAGGACACAGGTGAAGGCCCTAGAGGAGGTGGAGGAGGCAGAATCAGTGGAGGAATTGTTAGATACACAGGTTTGTCCCGCAAGCCTTGGGATATCAAAGATAGTGGAGATACCCTTGACCGTCCACCCTGACAGCCATCAGAGTAATCCAGTCTAGTCAGCACAATGTAATGCCCTGCCCATATTTGCTTGTCCTGGTCTCAGTGGTGAAATGCACCCTGGCATACATAGATTTTTTTTCAGGGAACGGGTGATGTTGTCATCGACATGCTGGCACATCTTTCTTAGAGAAGTAGTGGTGACTGGGCAACTGGTACTGGGGGACTTCGACGACCATCAACTTTCGGAAACTGTCTGTATCCACCAGGCGGAAAGGCAGCATTTCTGTGGCCAATAGATTGGAGATGGTGGAGTTCAAGTTCTTAGCTTTGACATGTGTAGGAGGAAACATTCTTCTACGTGACCACAGTTGCAGGCCGAGGGCTGGCTGCTGTGCTGAAAGACGGTGGAGTACAGAGAACAGGCAAACTGCTGGACTGTGAGTGAGGTGCAGGCAGAGATGTTATGGTGGATTGAGAAAAATGTGTTGTGATAGGTAACAAAAAAGCAGCAGTCATGTCTATTTCCGTAAAAGCTGACTGCCTCTCATTCACCCCGACGTTGTTGGTAAACAATTGTAGTTTCTGCGGCCAGAGACCTGTGTGTGAAGACTTAGGATGGTGACAGAGGAGGAAGAAGCAGCAGATGGGGTTCATTGGACGGCCGGTGGTTGGCGAGCGCTGCTAGACCGCATTTTAGCGCAATGAGATTCACACTAAGGCATGGTGAATACACATGTGCTGTTTCATGCATGTAGTCAAAATATTGAAATTTTTGTCTCTACTGAGTTTTTATTTGCAAATATGACAGATAACGTGTGTACGCGGTCTCAAAAAACGCCCAAGCTAGGCAACCCTTGCGCCCATGCGAACTGCACTCTCGTGACCACAGCCAGAGTTGGGACTGAGGATGCAGTGCTTGTCGTGGTTGCATTACTTTGTGTCTGTGTGGGAAGCTGCAACGTAACCTCATGATCTTCCTCCTCCTCCACCTCTTCTGCTGAGCTACTCAGCTGCATACCTCTGGGTTCACACCAAGTGGGATCTACAACCTCATTGTCATCATCTCTGTTCTCATGCGCCTAACCGTGAGAGTCACCTTCCTCCTCTTCCTGCAATGACACCACAGTATAGTCCACGTGCACCTCTGGGATCTATGTCTCATCCGGATCAACTCCACTCTTGGTGGTTAATGTGGAGCCCAGCTGCGACTGGATCCATATCTCCAAGAAGGGTGCACTGAAGGAATACACTACTAGAGGTCATTATATACATTCACACACCTTCACCCATCCCTAAAGACCACCAGAGGGAGCTGTTTAGACATATAAAGGAGGGTGAACACAGGAAAGAACAAGCCGGTGAAGCTTAGTCACCTCAGAGAGTGCAGAAGCGAGTTAGTTCTGAGGTGAGCTCAGTTGGTAGCTGAAGAGAGAGGCTGCAGAGCCATTCAGTTCAAGATAGTGGAGGCTAGTAAAGGTGGAACAGAAACCACTCCAGCCTAGTCAGAGCTGAAGCAAGTGAGTGCAGCTCAGTGAGAAAGCGTGCCGACGCTTAGAGAGCGGCGAAGAGGCAGCCCACCAACTGCCAGTGTGTGATCGTGCGAGGGCCCGGGTAGGCCGAAGGCGAGTGGAAACAGAGAAGCGACTGAGGAGCCTAACTAGCTCATCCCGATCATTACGCCGGGGTCCGAGCCTATAGGGATCTCCACGACCCATTAGGAGAACACCGGAGTTCCTGGAGGACTACAAGTCCCAGGAGTACCACAGAGCTGATACGTAGCAGGATCAGGAGGACGGAGACTGGCAGGATCCGCCATAAAAGACCCTGTCCTTTCAGAGAGAAGGTCCAACCACAAGGTCAGCCAGGTACAAGACGGAGACCAAGTTAGGCCCAGCTCCACGCAGGCCAGGACTTTATTACAAAAAGGTAGAGAACAGGAGGCCACACACCTACTCAGTGGAGGAATCTGGATGTGCACCCTTCACCCTACAGTGCTCCGGGGAGTGCCTGCAACATCTTCAGTAAAGGTACCAAAGTGACTTATGTGTGTGTCTACCTTATTACCCCTAACTGCCGGGTCCCCGTCTGTCCTGCATCGCTACACATCTATCTACCCTGAAGGACTCAGCCTTACCTGTGGAAGGCTTAACATCTAGCTGCACAATATTAACCCTTCAGTGGATCTGCACAGCAGTGCTGGTCACTCTGACCAGGTACCACAGGTGGCGTCACGAATCCCCATTCCAACATCCAATTCACCTGTAAATATCCCACATTAAAGGGTGAGCACCAGAGCCACGGACTGAGCTGTGTTGCCATGACATCCCCCATAGTAGTCTACAGGCTCAGATCCGAGTTCCCATTGCTCTGGAGGGTGACTCATCTTTGCTTGGCATCATGAACAAGATTGCGTGCCCTGCAGCAACGGAGTAACTCGTGCCCGTTGCCACCGGGTACTGTGTGCCTCACTAAAAGACTGTCGCATATAGTGGTGAAGATTTCCCGCCATTTGCCCGCCATTGCCCGCCATTTACAGCGCCACGGCGCGAAAAACTAGTGGGAGTACCTGCAAAAGCACGCTGAGTCCTGGACACGCCCCCAGCGCTGACCGGGCGGCAGGTCCTGTGGAAAGCTTCAGTGAACGCTCTGACGTCAGAGCGCCGGCGACGCATGTCCTTCTCACAACTGTGCCCTGCGGAACTGCGGCCTACAGGAGAAGGTAGGCCACGCTTAACTAGGGGGGCGCAGACATGTCGCAGCAGCAAGCCGACAGCGTGGCCCAGGCTGACCGCCCCAATGACTTACCCATCGGTGCTGCCGCGCAGGATGGAAACGCTGGCCCCTCACCTGGTCCTGTGGCCCCGATAGTACCGCTGACGCTGCTATACATGCCTGGAGCAAAATGGCTCCCTCAGTACAGCGGCAAGCCAGACACCCTGTCAGGGTTCAAGCGAAAAATATGCAGTATAATGGACATGTACCCTATGTCAGAAAAGCAGAGAGCTGCAGTGGTAGTGGGACAATTGACTGGTGCTGCAGAGAGAGAAGTAGAGACATGGTCAGCTGCAGATCAGCAGTCAGTGCTTGCAATTTTTTAAAGCTACAGACTATCTTTGAGGACCGTACTGAAAAAGATCTCCGGATGAGGTTTTACCAATGCTCCCAGAAACCAGATGATAGCATTAGAGACTATGCCTGCCGACTACAGGGGCCCTGCGAGATCTCAAACAGGTTAACCCCATAAGTGTCACCAATGAAAATAAAATGTTGAAAGAACAATTTGTACGGGGACTGAGGTCCCAAGCTGACAGCAGGACTGTGCATTGGTTGTCCTTGGATCATCCTGACGCTACCTTTGATGCCCTTAAGGATATGGCTATAAAAGGACTGCGAGCCCTGGAAACACCCGAGATGGCAACCCAGCGTCACCGGGTGAAGTCACTCTAATGCCCGCAGCATCCACCTTCTTCCCGCTGGTTGCTGAAGCCAAAACGCAGGAGGCGCCCCCTACTGAGCTGGACTGTCTGCGCTCAGAAGTGCGCCAGCTGACCAAAAACCTGGCCACTGTAATGAGTGCCCTGCAATTGCTGAAGGAGGAAGAAGGAAAGATCCTGCTAGTTGACTGCCCAGAGGATGTCCCCTGGATGAACCGGAGGAGAAGGAGGACGTCACCCCACCGGAGGAGGACAACGCCACCACCTGGAAGGACCCGCGACCAGCATCATCCTCGCCGAAAGATCATCTGCTACCGCTGCCACAGAGAAGGTCACCCAGCACGTCGGTGTCCTTTAAACGAGCAAATCCTGGGTCCGAGGGCCAACACCCAGGAATAGACTCATCAGGACCCTCAGACTGGAACCGCAGGTTTGTGGGAGGAAGACCATACCTGTCCATCATACTGGACGGGATCGCAATCCCTGCCCTGCTGGACACTGGATCTCAGGTAACCATCATACCTGATGTTCTCTACAATAGATACTGGTCCATGGACGGTCTCCAACCCCCAAACCCTGACTTTGCAGTATACGCCTCTAATGTCCTCCTCTTGACTTACTGGGGGCTAAAAACGTAGACGTAAAAGTGGGGAGAGTGGAGCTAAAGGATCAGGGACTTCTTGTAGTGAAGACTGTTAATGAGGAAAATGGATTGAATGTGGTTTTAGGCACTAACATTATTAGTAACTGTTTGGAGGAGGTTGTGTTTTTACTCCAACAGCTCGCCGATGTTGCCAGACCAAGGCAAAAGGGAGTGATCCGGAAGGATATCCGGACCCTGATGTGTCAGCAGCAAGTGAAACTGACCAGTGGTGAGATTGGTAATGTACGGGTAACAGACCCGAACCCATTGTGATACCCCCAATGAGTGAAATGCTTATTTGGTGTAGAGCAGCAATAGGTCTGAGAGGACAGAACTACCAAGCAGTAGTAGAGCCCCATTGTTCGGAGCACAGACCTACACTCTTGACTGCCAGAGGGGTAGTGGAGGTACATAATGGGAGGGTGCCAGTGCGTCTTCTCAACTGGGGAGAGGATGAAGTCAAATTACCACGTTATGCCACTGTTGCTAAGTTACATGCTGTGGATAATAACTCCATTCACCCGACGGAGCCCTTAACCTCCCCACAACCAGTGGAGGATAACGGTCCGACCACCAAGGTAGAGGATTGGTGTCAACAGCTCCATGTCGGGGGCGGACACCACTCCAGCCCACCAGAAACAGGGAGTACATCGAGTAGTTCAGGAGTACGCACAGGTATTCAGCAAACACCCACTCGACTTTGGGAAAATTAAAGGGGTCCAACATCACATCCCCACAGGCAATCATCCTCCCATTAAAGAACGGTACAGGCCTATACCTCCAGCACACTACCAGAAAGCCAAGGAGATGTTACGTGACATGAAGGAGGCAGGGGTGATAAGGGATAGTTGTAGTCCCTGGGCAGCACCTCTAGTACTAGTCAGGAAAAAGGATGGAAGCATGAGAATGTGTGTAGATTACAGACAGTAAATCGCATTACACATAAAGATGCATACCCTTTACCACGCATTGAGAAATCCTTAGCTGCTTTAAAGACTGCTAATTACTTTTCCACCCTTGACCTCACTAGTGGGTACTGGCAAGTAGCTGTGGCTGAGAAGGATCGGGAGAAGACGGCTTTCACCACCCCGATGGGACTTTGTGAGTTCGATAGAATGGCATTTGGACTCAGCAGTGCCCCCGGAACGTTCCAGAGAGTGATGGAGAGCTGCCTGGGACATCTCAACTTTGAAACTGTGTTACTGTACCTGGACGACGTAATTGTGTACTCCAAGACGTATGAAGATCATTTGAAGCACCTGGCGGAGGTATTCGAGTCACTGTCCAAGTATGGAATGAAACTGAAGCCTTCAAAGTGCCATCTGCTCAAACAAAAGGTACAGTATCTGGGACATATTGTCAGCTCAGAAGGAGTAGCGCCAGACCCCGAGAAGGTCACCGCCATCCAGAATTGGCCGGAGCCGAAGAACCTCAAAGAGGTGCGACAGTTCCTGGGACTGACAGGATACTACAGGAGGTTCGTAAAGGACTACACCAAGAAAGCAGCGCCTCTGCAAGACCTCCTGGTGGGACAGTCTCTCAAGAACAGAAATTCTCCATTCCACTGGGGTAAAGAACAGGCTGAGGCATTCAAGGAAATGAAGGAGATCCTGACAGGTGACGAGATCCTAGCCTACCCTGACTACAGCCAACAGTTCCTGCTGTATACTGATGCCAGCAACGAAGGATTGGGAGCTGTCCTCAGTCAGAAGCAAAATGGCCTGGAGAAAGTCATCGCCTATGCAAGCAGGAAGCTCCGCCCGACCGAGAGGAACCCAGAGAACTACAGCAGCTTCAAGTTGGAGTTCCTAGCACTGGTCTGGGCCATCATGGAGAGGTTTAAGCACTACCTAGCCTCCAGCAAGTTCACTGCCTACACTGATAACAACCCCTTGACGCATCTTGAAACAGCTAAGCTGGGAGCCATGGAACAACGCTGGATGGCTCGGCTGTCAAACTACCAATTCACAACCAAGTACCAAGCGGGCCGCAAGAATGCCAGCGCTGATGCCTTATCCAGGATGCCTCATGAATCGGACACAGAAGAAGAAATGGATGATCTGGAAGAGATTGAACTACCTGCCTGTCATGATACATAGTTTGCCCTGTCCTGCATTTCTGTATAACTTTGTTCCTCCATCATCATTTAACTTAGGCTTATGTCAACACAGCTAGAGGACTCCCCATTGTTCTCCTAAGACGGGGGAGAACTCACAATACACATTCATATAGACATATCGGAGCCATGCAATGGACCAAACCATTGACTAGGAGGTGAGAACTTCTCCTCCCTACCCTTGGGCTGTTCCCAGTAGCCCAAGACAAGGGACTTATGCGTGACCAGTTTTGTGTTGGGAGATCTCTAGAGAAAAAAGGGTGAGGGCTCTTAGCTGCGGCAAGACCTCACGTCGGTCTGTGATTTTGTGATTATTATGGACATCAGGAATAACATGGATATTTGATTTGGTATGCTGCCTGCCTCAATAAATCCCGTTGGATTGTTCTTAGCCTGGTGGTCTCTTCTTGCTCTGCCTCATACCCCGTCACAAACTGGTTGGCAGCGGTGGGATCAGAGCAAAGCGAATGGAGGACAACGGCCCATCAACTTCTGGAACCAGAGCCTCAGATTACAAGAACTGGACTGTGGGGAGCTTACAAACAAAGGCCTCTGAACTGGGGGTCAGCTACAAGGGACTCTCCAAGGAGCAGCTAACTGAGGCTTTGGAAGGAGTTTGCCTGCAAGAGGACACTGAGGAAGCACCTCCACGGCAACTGGAGGGAAGGCGACAGGCAGAGGTAAATACCCAAAAAAGTCAGTGGGCTGTGTGGTACGAGGAGGAGATGGCAATGATGGGAGAGGAGGTCTCCATAGACTATAAGATGGAGGTCATGCGAGGAGCTAAGGAGATGGCATTGCTGGAGAGGCAGATAGCTTTGAAAGCAGCTAGAAGCTCCAGACAGACTGTAACCCCAGCACCCACCATGAGGGAACTCCCCAGAGTGTCCCGCAAAGATTTCAAGCCGTTCCAGGAGGCTGCAGGTGACATTGAGGGCTTCTTCCAGGACTTTGAGCAACAGTGTCGATTAATGGAAGTCCCAGAAACAGAGCGAGTACGACATCTGGTGGGGCTCTTAGAGGGTGGAGCTGCCGCAGCCTATAGAGCTATGGACCCTCGGGGGGACTGTGAGTATGCAGACATTAAACGGACTGTTCTAGAACACTATGCTGTGACCCCAGACACGTATAGGACCCAGTTTCGTACTTTGGCCTGTGATGAGGAGGTGTCCTTCAAGATGTATGCCCACAGACTCAAACAAATATGTCATCGCTGGCTGGAGGGAGAGGAGGCCTTAACTTGGGGGGCCTTCCTCCAGGTCATCTTGAAAGAGCAGTTTTACTTCAAGTGCCCCGCTGAGATCCGAGAATGGGTGCGTGAAAGGAGACCAGCCACTGTGGAGGAAGCTGCAGCTCTAGCGGACGAGGCTCTCACCATCAAGCCTCAATGGAAAAAACTACTACTCAGTGAGAAAAGAACTACTAGCCCCCCGACGATGGCGACCCTGGTCCTTCGGCCTCCCATATTCACCATCCCAATAGACCATCAACTCATGGTGACCTTCGTGTGACTGGGCCTCGCATTACTCCTGCTCCACCTTCGGGACTACGACGTGGGGGAAGAGTCCCAGAGCGCAGATGTTATAGATGTGGGCAGCCTGGACATCTGCAATTTCAATGTCCAGGTGTTCGGAGACAGGACAGCTACAGACCGCCTTTGCCGGTTCGTTATCTACAGACACTCTCACCAGGAGAAGAGCTGGATTCAGTCCCTGATGACTTGCCAAGTGACTCAGATACCCTGGCTCCCATACCAGGAGTCTATGGGGTGCGAGCCCCAGCCACCTGTTCTTCTCACCTTCAGCACCAACATCTACAGGAGGTCGTGCTGGATGGCCAAAAAGTTGTTGGCTTCCGTGACACTGGGGCTTTTCTCACCATAGCCGATCCCCGAGTACTTCAGCCAGAAGCAATTCAAAAGGGACCAGGAATTGCCATTGTATTGGCTGGAGGCACCCAGAGATATATTCCAAGAGCGAGGGTGATCCTGGATTATGGCTTTGGGGCCAAACAATGCGTGGTCGGTGTGATGAGCGGCCTCCCTGCAGACGTTCTTTTAGGAAATGATGTGGGACATCTGCATTGCCACTTTGTCGGTGCGGTAACCAGAAGTCAAGCCAAGCAGCAAATGGGGACGCCTACAACTCATCCATGGAATTGAGGCCACCAGAACCGCCGACACAGCTGGTGAGTGGTTCTTCTTGTGGGGACAATGTGAGTGATACCTGGGATAGAGTTCAGTTTCGACAAGAGGTAGATACTGACCCCACCCTAGCTAGTTTTAGAGCACGAGCTGAGATAGGGCAGTTAGGGGAGAACGGGGAAAGAATTATCAGAGAAAATGGACTTTTGTATAGGGTTACCAATGCTGCCTCCCCAGATAAGCCCTGGACTTGTAACAAACAGATGATTGTTCCTCAGAAATACAGAATTTCCCTATTATACCTTGCTCATGATATTCCTACTGCTGGCCATCAAGGCAAAACCCGCACCGAGAGACGATTGACTCAAACCTTCTATTGGCCAGGGATTTCTCAGGCAGTGGCGCATTTCTGCCGAACTTGCGATATATGTCAGCGTAGAGGGTGACCCGGAGATCACCCAAAGGCACCTCTGCAACCACTCCCTATCATAGAAGAACCATTTCAAAGAGTAGCTGTCGATATCGTTGGGCCTCTGGCTAAACCAAGTAGATCAGGAAAGCAGTACATTCTCACTGTTGTGGACTATGCCACCCGATATCCGGAAGCTGTGGCCTTGTCAAGTATTTCTGCAGCCAAGGTGGCCGAGGCCCTGGTTACCATTTTCACAAGAGTAGGATTTCCCAGTGAGATCTTGTCGGACCAAGGCTCCCAGTTCATGTCAGAACTAGTCCAGTGTCTGTGGCGCACCTGTGGAGTACGAGCGATTCGAACGACACCGTATCATCCACAAACAAATGGACTTTGTGAATGATTTAACGGCACTCTGAAGAATATGCTGAGGGCCTTCACTGATAGAGATTCAGACTGGGAGAAGTACCTACCCCATCTCTTGTTTGCCTATCAGGAAGTTCCTCAGGAGTCCACCGGGTTTTCCCCCTTTGAACTCCTCTATGGGAGAAAGGTCCGAGGACCCTTAACTCTGCTCAATGAATACTGGGCGGGGCAAGTTGAAGATACAGGAGCCCCTGTTGTCCCTTATGTCCTAAAGCTGCGAGAAACCCTTGCTCAACTTGCTAGTTTAGCCCAGAGTCATGTGCGTATGGCTCAAACCCGACAGAAGACCTGGTATGACCGTAAGGCACGCTATCGGGAGTTTGTAGAAGGACAACAGGTCTTAATGATTATTCCCCATCCACAAAATAAACTGCAGACCACGTGGGAGGGTCCCTTCCGGGTTCTCAAGAAACTAAATGATACCAATTACCTTCTTACTTTAGATGATCAGGGACTAAAACAAAAGACTGTTCATGTGAATATGATTAAGGAATACCACGACCGGAACCTTCCAATGATAGCAAGCTGTCGGCTAGCTTCAGAAGACGGTCACGAGGAAGAGGACTCCCTACCTGATCTCGTGGAAGCCGCGAGAGCCCCTTCCACTGTGGAACAGGTTCCTCTGGGAGATCACCTGGACCCCTTACAGAAAGACCAGATTCTGGGAGTGCTTCAACAGAGACGGGCTGACTTCTCATCTCAACCAGGTCGAACCACCGTCACCCAACATCATGTGGACACTCAGGGTATCCGTCCCATACAACAGGCTCCTTACCGGGTACCTGAATCAGTTCGAAACACCATGCAGCACGAACTAGAGGAGATGTTACAGCTTGGGGTAATCCAGGCCTCTCATAGCCCTTGGGCCTCTCCTGTGGTGTTAGTACCCAAGAAGGATGGGAGTACTCGATTTTGTGTGGACTACAGACGACTTAATGACCATACTGTCAGTGATCCTTACCCAATGCCCCGTATTGACGAACTTCTAGACCGACTGGCTGGGTCCCGATATGTCACTACCTTAGATCTCAGTAAGGGATAGTGGCAAATTCCTCTGACGGAGCAAGGGAGAGAACGGTCCGCTTTTATAACCCCCTTTGGGCTGTACGAATTTCTAAACATGCCTTTCGGAATGAAGACTGCCCCTGCAACCTTCCAGAGAATGGTAGACCAGATCCTCCGGGGATGTGGGGACTTTGCTTGTGCCTACTTAGATGATATCACCATCTTCAGCCAGACGTGGGAGGAACATCTGAATCAAGTAGCCGTTATTCTTGACCGGATTCTTGCAGCCGGCCTAACCATTCGACCCGATAAATGCCATTTGGGGATGGGTGAAGTTCAGTACCTAGGGCATAGAGTAGGGGGCGGGAAGCTCCGTCCGGAACCTGCAAAAATCCAGGCTATTAGAGACTGGCCTGTACCCCAAACTAAGAAACAAGTTATGGCTTTTTTGGGCACTGCCAGCTATTACCGAAAATTTGTTTCTCATTTTAGCACTGTGGCCAAGCCTCTTACCGACCTGACCAAGAAAACGATGCCCAGGCTGGTAATCTGGACTCCAGCCTGTGAGGAGGCTTTTAACCGGCTGAAGGACGCCCTGGTCTGTGACCCTGTTCTGGCTGCTCCAGACTATAAGAGGCGATTCATTGTGCAGACGGACTCCTCTGCTTATGGATTGGGAGCTGTACTCAGCCATGTGAATGCAGCGGGGGACGAGCACCCCGTCGCCTACCTCAGCAGGAAACTGCTGGACCGAGAAGTGGCCTATGCAACTGTGGAAAAAGAATGTCTGGCTATAGTGTGGGCCCTCCGGAAACTAAAGCCGTATCTGTATGGACGAGAATTCTCTGTGGTTACTGATCACAATCCCCTCACCTGGCTGAACAGAGCTTCTGGGGACAATGGACGCCTACTACGATGGAGCCTGGCCCTGCAGCCCTATACCTTTACCATACAGTATAGAAGAGGCAGCCAACACCAAAATGCAGATGGACTGTCCAGGCAGGAGGAGCCCTGATTCCGGTCAGCCCTGCCTGTGTGTACTTAACAAGCGACCTGTAGAGGTCCCTCGTACGTACACAAAATTGGAGGGGAAGGAATTGTCATGATACATAGTTTGCCCTGTCCTGCATTTCTGTATAACTTTGTTCCTCCATCATCATTTAACTTAGGCTTATGTCAACACAGCTAGAGGACTCCCCATTGTTCTCCTAAGTCGGGGGAGAACTCACAATACACATTCATATAGACATATCGGAGCCATGCAATGGACCAAACCATTGACTAGGAGGTGAGAACCTCTCCTCCCCTACCCTTGGGCTGTTCCCAGTAGCCCAAGACAAGGGACTTATGCGTGACCAGTTTTGTGTTGGGAGATCTCTAGAGAAAAAAGGGTGAGGGCTCTTAGCTGCGGCAAGACCTCACGTCGGTCTGTGATTTTGTGATTATTATGGACATCAGGAATAACATGGATATTTGATTTGGTATGCTGCCTGCCTCAATAAATCCCGTTGGATTGTTCTTAGCCTGGTGGTCTCTTCTTGCTCGGCCTCATACCCCGTCACACTGCCTTTCACAGGAATGGGATGATCCACGAGCAACAAGCCTGCAGGAGGCAGCGTGGTAAGACGTTAAATCCTTTACCTCACTACAGCTGGAAGGAGACTCAGGACAGCGATCCAGTTGTCAGCCGTATCAAGGAGCTGATAACTCAGGAAGGTTCCTCCTTGGAGAAGGATGCATCTCCGCAAGCAAAGCAGCTGTGGAATGAGAGAAGCCGGCTGTTTATCTACCGTGAGAAGCTGTGCGGAGGTACATCAATCCAAAGACCCATGAGATGGTATGGCAGATAGTAGTTCCCAGAGCAGACATCCAGATGGTGTTGGAAGCCTACCACAATCAAGCGGGACACTTTGGCTGGAAGAAGCTGGAGACCCTGTTGAAGTGTCGTTTCCTACTGGGTGGGAATGCGCAGCTCCATTAAGAGGTGGTGCCAGAACTGTGGACCCTGTGTCCTCAGAAGAAAAGACTACAGCAGCCAGAAGGCACCCCTGCAACCCATTAAGATGACTCGCCCCTTGGAGATCGTGGCCCTGGACCATGTCAAGTTGTCACCCAGCCGGTCAGGATACTCCTATGCCCTGACCATGGTGGATCACTATTCCAGGTTCCTGGTGGTCGCCCCTGTCAAAGATCTGACGGCAGAGACAGCAGCAAAGACGTTCCAAGCGTATTTCTGTAGACCACATGGATATCCTGAGCAGGTGTTAACTGACCAAGGCCCAGCCTTCGAGGCCGAATTGTTCAAAGAGTTCTGTCACTTGTAAGGATGTAAGAAGATAAGAACCACACGTACCACCCCCAAACCAATGGTCTCTGTGAGAAGATGAATCACATCGTCATTGACCTGCTGAAGACTGTACCACTCGAAGAGAGAAATCGGTGGCCAGACTTACTACCTGATCTGGTAGATCGGTACAATCACATACCTGTGAGTTCCACCAATTGCACCCCAGCCTATCTCATGCGGGCAAGACCAGGAAAGCTGCCCATGGATCTGGAGCTTGGTGTTGTAGAACCAGAAGCAGATGTGACTACTGAAGACTGGGACACAAACAGACGGGAACAGTACAGAAAAGTACAGGCCTGCGATGAAGATAGTCTCAATCGAGTAAGGGACAAACAAGAGGATCACTACAACAAAAGTGCGCCAGCTGAACCTTTCGCACCTGGTGAAGTCGTGCTAAAAAGAAAAAGGAGGATGCACAAACTTGACGATCAATGGGAAAGAGAGCCCTACGTTGTACAGAATTCAAGGTTTGACAACAAGAAAACGTGTATAATTAGCAAAGATGGAGGAAGAACGACTACAACTGTATCAAGAGATCACCTAAAGTTGTGTCCGGATCCGTTAAAGCTTCAAGAGGAAGAACCTGTTGTCAATAAGCAAGAGCGTGATGAAGCAGTCATACATACAGACTTAGGAGATTTCCCCGCGGATTGGCCTTGCATTGGAGAAGCTGTAATTATTCCCGTACTTCAATTCTATCAACAACAATGAGAACCTCTACATCCAGTTGAGCCGGTTGTTGCAGTAGAGTCAGTTCCAGAAGAACCTACTCCAGCGGAACCCCAGGAAGCAGAATCCCAAGAAGCTGAATCTCAGGAAGAAGGATCCCCTGCAGAAGTCGAGCCAGTTCACCCAGCTCACAGTGTACTTGCCAGTCCTGTAGAGAGGTTAAGGCAATTCTATAATTCACTCTCACGCAGAACAAACAGGGAAACTGCTACCTCACAGGTCACTGCACCACGCAGGTCAGAACGTAGCACAAAAGGACACATCCCTGCTAGGTTTAGAGATTAATTCAACCTTTGGCAGATGTATATAGTTAATGTAAGTCATTGTATATAAATGTATATATTGTTGCTTACATTATACCTTAATATACCGTTATTTATTTATCTGTTTTCCTTTTTGATATTGAAACAAGTGGAATGGACATTATTTTTACTTGTTCCCTCTACCCTTTGAGCATCCTTTTTCCATAAGAGACTGGGACTTTTATGGTTGCTCATTTCCTTATTGTTTTATAATGTATATAGTTATTCCTTCACCTGTTATGCAACAGTTTAAGATCCTCACCTCCCGTAAGGGAAGAGTTAAGTTGTACAATGTTTTATTGTTTTTCTGTTTTGTATTTCAGCCCCGGAGTTCTGAGTTCTACTAGGGGGGAATGTGGAGCCCAGCTGCGACTGGATCCATATCTCCCAGAAGGGTGCACTGAAGGAATACACCACTAGAGGTCATTATATACATTCACACACCTTCACCCATCCCTAAAGACCACCAGAGGGAGCTGTTTAGACATATAAAGGAGGGTGAACACAGAAAAGAACAAGCCGGTGAAGCTTAGTCACCTCAGAGAGTGCAGAAGCGAGTTAGTTCTGAGGTGAGCTCAGTTGGTAGCTGAAGAGAGAGGCTGCAGAGCCATTCAGTTCAAGAGAGTGGAGGCTAGTAAAGGTGGAACAGAAACCACTCCAGCCTAGTCAGAGCTGAAGCAAGTGAGTGCAGCTCAGTGAGAAAGCGTGCCGACGCTTAGAGAGCGGCGAAGATGCAGCCCACCAACTGCCAGTGTGTGATCGTGCGAGGGCCTGGGTAGGCCGAAGGCGAGTGGAAACAGAGAAGGGACTGAAGAGCCTAACTAGCTCATCCCGATCATTACAACGGACGACGGGGTCCGAGCCTATAGGGATCTCCACGACCCATTAGGAGAACACCGGAGTTCCTGGAGGACTACAAGTCCCAGGAGTACCACAGAGCTGATACGTAGCAGGATCAGGAGGACGGAGTCTGGCAGGATCCGCCATAAAAGACCCTGTCCTTTCAGAGAGAAGGTCCAACCAAGGTCAGCCAGGTACAAGACGGAGACCAAGTTAGGCCCAGCTACACGCAGGCCAGGACTTTATTACAAAAAGGCAGTGAACAGGAGGCCACACACCTACTCAGTGGAGGAATCTGGATGTGCACCCTTCACCCTACAGTGCTCCAGGGAGTGCCTGCAACATCTTCAGTAAAGGTACCAAAGTGACTTATGTGTGTGTCTACCTTATTACCCCTAACAGCCGGGTCCCCGTCTGTCCTGCATCCCTACACATCTATCTCCCATAAAGGACTCAGCCTTACCTGTGGAAGGCTTAACATCAAGCTGCACAATATTAACCCTTCAGTGGATCTGCACAGCAGCGCTGGTCACTCTGACCAGGTACCACAGGTGGCGTCACGAATCCCCATTCCAACATTCAATTCACCTGTAAATATCCCACATTAAAGGGTGAGCACCAGAGCCACGGACTGAGCTGTGTTGCCGTGACATCCCCCATAGTAGTCTACAGGCTCAGATCCGAGTTCCCATTGCTCTGGAGGGCGACTCATTAACGTCTGGTGAAGAGGGTCTGAATTCTGCTCGGACTATACTTCTTCCGACCCCGGATCCAACATGAAAAAATTTGGGGTATCGGTACAGATGCTTTCCTTCTCTGGATTCTGTGATTCTTTGGAGCAGACCTCTGATGCCTATGGAATAGAATGTGTGAACAGCTCTGCAGAATGGCACATCTGTGGTTCCCCACAGTCTGTAGGGCATTTGGAAATTTTTGACGTGGGGCAAACAATGGTGATTGGGGTGTCAAATCTGAGGATTGTACTGTGTGTGATGTTAAAGTGGAGGAAGAGGAAGAGAGCCACTTAAAGCTGTGCTTGCCATCCCATGGAGCACATGATCTTTCTGAGCCTCATCTACAAGGCGTACGGCTGTGCGGCTGCCAAAGAAAGGGAAATGAGTAGCCCGTCTAGTAACAGATGTTTTCCCAAGAGAGGTGACATTACAGGACAGGGACCCAATTTACGAAGGGCACCTTAACATGGTAATTGGGCACACATATATTGGCCAATCTATGTGCTAAGAACCTTCCTTTTTTCATAGCAATTTTTTGCAGATGCATATTTCATATATACACTATATATAATGATTTTTTCAATTTTTTCTCCCATTTTCTATGGCAGCAATGCAGTTCCTATGCTCTAGAACAGTGATGGCGAACCTTTCTGAGACCGAGTGCCCAAACTGCATCCTAAAACCCAAATATTTATGACGAAGTACCAACACGAGCCAAATGCCCATCATGATCCCCTTCATGTAGAAATGCCCCATCATGATCTCCTTCATGCAGAAATATGCCCCTTCATGATACCCTTCATGCCGAAATGTGCCCCATCATGATCCCCTTCATGTAGAAAAGCCCCATCATGATCCCCTTCATGCAGAAATATGCCCCATCATGATCCCCTTCATGTAGAAATATGCCCCATTATGATCCCCTTCATGCAGAAACGACCCATCATGATCCCCTTTATGTAGAAATGCCCATCATGATCCCCTTCATGCAGAAATATGCTCCATCATGATCCCCTTCATGCAGAAATATGCCCATTATGATCCCCTTCATGCAGAAATGTGCCCCATCATGATCCCCTTCATGTAGAAATGACCCATCATGATCCCCTTCATGCAGAAATATGCCCCATCATAATTACCTTCATGTAGAAATATGCCCCATCATGATCCCCTTCATGTAGAAATGACCCAACATGATCCCCTTCATGCAGAAATAAGCCCAATCATAATCCCCTTCATGTAGAAATGCCCCATCATGATCCCCTTCATGTAGAAACGACCCATCATGATCCCCTTCATGTAGAAATATGCCCAATCATAATCCCCTTCATGTAGAAATGCCCCATCATGATCTCCTTCATGCAGAATTGTGCCCCATCATGATCCCCTTCATATAGAAACATGCCTCATCATGATCCACTTCATGTAGAAATATGCCCAATCATGATCCCCTTCATGTAGAAATATGCCCCATCATGATCCCCTTCATGCAGAAATATGCCCCATCATGATCCCCTTCATGCAGAAATATGCCCATCATGATCCCCTTCATGCAGAAATATGCCCATCATGATCCCCTTCATGTAGAAATGCCCCATCATGATCTCCTTCATGCAGAAATGTGCCCCTTCATGATCCCCTTCATGCAGAAATATGACCCATCATGATCCCCTTCATGTAGAAATATGCCCCATCATGATCCCCTTCATGCAGAAATATGCCCCATCATGATCCACTTCATGTAGAAATATGTCCCATCATGATCCCCTTCATGCAGAAATATGCCCCATCATGATCCCCTTCATGCAGAAATATACCTCATCATGATCCCCTTCATGCAGAAATATGCCCCATCATGATCCCCTTCATGTAGAAATGCCCCATCATGATCCCCTTCATGCAGAAATGTGCCCCTTCATGATCCCCTTCATGTAGAAATATGCCTCATCATGATCCACTTCATGTAGAAATATGCCCCATCATGATCCCTTTCATGCAGAAATATGCCCCATCATGATCCCCTTCATGCAGAAATATGCCCCATCATGATCCTCTTCTTGTAGAAACATGCCCCATCATGATCCCCTTCATGTAGAAATGCCCCATCATGATCCCCTTCACGCAGAAATATGCCCCATCATGATCCCTTTCATGCAGAAATATGCCCCATTATGATCCCCTTCATGCAGAAATGTGCCCCATCATGATCCCCTTTATGTAGAAATGACCCATCATGATCCCCTTCATGTAGAAATGACCCATCATGATCTCCTTCATATAGAAACATGCCCCATCATGATCCCTTCATGTAGAAATATGCCCAATCATGATCCCCTTCATGTAGAAATATGCCCCATCATGATCCCCTTCATGCAGAAATATAGCCCATCATGATCCCCTTCATGCAGAAAATATGGCCAATCATGATCCCCTTCATGTAGAAATATGCCCAATCATGATCCCCTTCATACAGAAATATGCCCTATCATGATCCCCTTCATGAAGAAATATGCCCCATCATGATCCCCTTCATGCAGAAATGTGCTCCATCATGATCCCCTTCATGTAGAAATATGCCCCATCATGATCCCCTTCATGCAGAAATATGCCCCATCATGATCCCCTTCATGTAGAAATCTGCCCATCATTATCCCTTTCATGCAGAAATATGCCCAATCATGATCCCCTTCATGTAGAAATATGCCCCATCATGATCCCCTTCATGCAGAAATATGCCCCATCATGATCCCCTTCATGTAGAAATGCCCCATCATGTTCCCCTTCATGCAAAATGTGCCCCTTCATGTAGAAATATGCCCCATCATGATCCACTTCATGTAGAAATATGCCCCATCATGATCCCCTTCATGCAGAAATATGCCCCATCATGATCCCCTTCATGCAGAAATATACCCATCATGATCCCTTCTTGTAGAAACATGCCCCATCATGATCCCCTTCATGTAGAAATGCCCCATCATGATCCCCTTCACGCAGAAATATGCCCCATCATGATCCCTTTCATGCAGAAATATGCCCCATTATGATCCCCTTCATGCAGAAATGTGCCCCATCATGATCCCCTTCATGCAGAAATATACCCATCATGATCCCCTTCTTGTAGAAACATGCCCCATCATGATCCCCTTCATGTAGAAATGCCCATCATGATCCCCTTCACGCAGAAATATGCCCCATCATGATCCCTTTCATGCAGAAATATGCCCATTATGATCCCTTCATGCAGAAATGTGCCCCTTCATGATCCCCTTCATGTAGAAATATGCCCCATCATGATCCCCTTCATGTAGAAATGCCCCATCATGATCCCCTTCATACAGAATTGTGCCCATCATGATCCCCTTCATGTAGAAATGCCCCATCATGATCCCCTTCATGTAGAAATATGCCCAATCATGATCCCCTTCATGTAGAAATATGCCCCATCATGATCCCTTCATTCAGAAATATGCCCCATCATTATTCCCTTCATGTAGAAAGCCCCATCATGATCCCTTCATACAGAAATATGCCCATCATGATCCCCTTCATACAGAATTGTGCCCCATCATGATCCCCTTCATACAGAAATATGCCCCTTCATGATCCCCTTCATACTGAATTGTGCCCCATCATGATCCCCTTCATGTAGAAATGCCCATCATGATCCCCTTCATGTAGAAATATGCCCAATCATGATCCCCTTCATGTAGAAATATGCCCCATCATGATCCCCTTCATGCAGAAATATGCCCCATCATGATCCCTTCATGCAGAAATATGCCCCATTATGATCCCCTTCATGCAGAAATGTGCCCCATCATGATCCCCTTTATGTAGAAATGACCCATCATGATCCCCTTCATGTAGAAATGCCCCATCATGTTCCCCTTCATGCAGAAATATGCCCCAACATGATTGTCATGATACTGTAAGCTTCATTTCTTGTGCTGTTTCCAGAACTTTCCCCATAGTACTACAACCCCCACCGTTTGCAAGCACAGGGCAAAGTTACCCCTCCCTCCTTTTCTCTGCAGCTCACGCTTCCCTTCCCCCCTCCCAACCTGCAGTCAAGCTCAGTGTAACCTGAGCTACCAGTGCTGGAAATTTTGCCGCTTCACCGCAGGGGTCCTCCATTGTCTGCACATGTGCTTTCTTCCTATAGCAGCCATTTTGGAGAATTCATTCTTTTTTGGTTAATAACACGGTGGGAGCATTCGCTAGAAACACGAAAGTTACTGTTTTGAAACCTGTGTCCATAGGCATCGTTCCCGTGGTACTGGTGAACCCGTAACTCCAACAGAACCCGAGAAATGGAATTCTCGGATCCCCCACAAACTAGCTCAGCCAAGTTTGGACTCATTTGAACTGTCATTTTAAAGTAAGATCATTGATAGGTCTGCCGTTATTCTGCTAGGTTCACAGGACGAGGGATGGACCTTATGATATTTCAGAGCTCAAATCATACACTTTTGTCCCGGGGAGGTGGCCAGAAAAACCCTCCCCTTTTCGTGAGGTCAGCAGTCCCAGGTATAAGTCTGGCAGTGAGCCCCCCTTGTGGGTCTTCTCGCTGTGATGTCCTGACTAAGAGATCTGCAAATGAACTATGACGTGTGGCTCCTCCCCACCCAGCCTGGCTTGCCTGTAAATGATCTAACAACCATGTGAGTGATTTCCATTCTTAATCCTATTTTATTTTATAACTGCATTTGTACATAACGATATTGTCTCAGTTTGTTCCATCTTTTTATATTGTATAAGCACTGCCTGTCTTTTTAAGGAATAAACCTATAAATTTATTAGTTTGTTTCTCCTGCTCTATAAACGAATTTGCACGTGCCTGAAGCACTACGCTACTGTTTTGGGGTTGCTACGGACCCTCTTGATAAATTGTTCAGTAAGAAAAACCATAGCTGGTGGCAGCTTAAAAGAAGGGGTGTAAAGTGTTGACCTATGGGGTGGCGTTGGCAGTGACGGAGCGGGTATTATAAGTGTATTACCCGGCTGTGGCTTGGAGTAATTATAATTCCCTCACTGCAGCGTGCCCAATAGCCAGCACACATCCAAGTGACCCGTCTGGCGACTGATTATCCTAGGTGCAGTTCCCTGACTGACCTGAGGGTAAGGGGGGCGCCAGAGAGCTGCAAGTTCCTAAGTGGAAGTGGGATAATTATAAATCCCTGCAGTTTACCGGGTCGGACGGCAGCAGCCGTCGTGTGGTGCACCGTTTCATCACATATTGGTGGCAGCGGTGGGATTATAGAGCATTAGTGATCTGGTTTGAGCAATCATTCCATTCACTAAAAAACTTGCACGGTTCTTCAGTGACCCTGCATCTAAAGTTTTGGAGAACAGACTCATTGTTTATTAGTCCTGAGACAATTGTGTGTACGTGCGGTTACCCCCCCCTTCTCTTTGTTTTTCTATCCTATCTTTTATTTGGCAACCATGGCTACGAGGGGATACGACTGTATAATCGGAATAGCAAGGAAGCTCTTCTTGCCATGTGCGAGTGGAGGGAGATTGTCCCCATGGCCCAAACCAAGGCCGAAGTGATCCAGGCCCTGATGGCACGGGACCACGCTCAGAGCGAGGCGGGCGCAGGAGCCGGCCCAAGCCAAGTTGGTGCCGCAGGAGCAGAGGCCCAACCCCTGACTGCTTACACCCAGGGCGGGATGGACCCTTACCTGCAGGCGGCCCTGGAGGGACTCTCCACTGACGACCATGAAGAACGCCTGAAGCTGATCCAGAAAGCTCAAGAGAGAGCCGACCAGCGAGAGGCCAAACAGCGAGAGGCTGAGATAGCCGAGCGCCAAGCCCAGCGAGAGGCCGAGAGAGCCGAGCGGGAGGCTGAGAGAGCCGAGCGGGAAGCTCAGAGAGCCCATGAACTGGAGCTGCTCAGACAAGGGGCAATGCCCTCCACAGCCCAGAGCAGTGTGCCCAGCAGCGCTCAGAGTCCCAAGCCCCGGCCAGAGCACTTTCCCGTGATGGAAAAGGACGGAGACTTGGACACTTTTCTGCGGGCCTTTGAGAAAGTCTGCAGACAGTACCGGCTGCCTGACAACCAATGGGCCAGGTACTTGACCCCCGGGCTAAAGGGCAAAGCTCTGGAGGCGTTTGCTTCACTCACGCCGGATCAAGATGACAACTATCAGGCCATCAAGCAGGCCCTGATCGCCAAGTACCAGCTAACCCCTGAGGTATACCGAAAGAAGTTCCGGAACCTCCAACGTGGCCCACACGACAGTTATAGCGATGTGGTGCAAGGACTCAGGAACCACTTTGACCAGTGGATCCATGGACTGTCAGTTGACACCTTTGAGAAGCTGAGGGACCTGATGATCAAAGACCAGTTCCTGCATCTGTGCCCAGCTGAGGTCCGACAGTTCATCCTGGACCGAGAACCGGAGGACGCGGTCAGAACAGCACGGATCGCCGACAGCTATGAGGCCAACCGGAAACCCGAGATGCGGAATCCCATCACCACCCGCTGGGGAGGGGGTAAGCCTGCAACCAACCCCAGTGCCCCTGCCAGCCGTCCCTCTGGAGGCACTATCCCCTTTGCCAGCGCCCGGCCTACATCAGACCCCCGCCAGTGTTTCTCCTGTAAAAGGACTGGACACATCAGCGCCACCTGTCCGGAGAGGCAGAAGAACCCCCCAGCCAAGGCCTCCGGGCCCAACGCCTCTGTTCTTTTGGTGGTGGTGTGGTGGGGAGGGTTGATGACAACGTGCAGCCCGTCCGCGTGGTAGCCCGTCTTGCTACAGGCCTCAAGGACACCGGGGCTGAACGAACCCTCATCCGACCCGAACTGGCGGCCCCTGAAGAGTTGATTCCGGGGAAAACCTTAACTGTCACAGGGATTGGGGGCGTCCACTACCCCTTGCCGATAGCCCGAGTTTTCATTGACTGGGGTGCCGGGAGCGGGGTGAAGGAAGTGGGGGTGTCCGAAAACCTGCCCACTGATGTTTTATTGGGGACTGATCTGGGGAGGATGGTGGCGTACTATGTCCCTGACACCCCTTCCCAATCTGATGATAAGGTTAACGTTAACCATGATGTTGATGTTGATGATGATGGGAAACTGATTGTGTTACCTGCTAATGCTTTGCGAAGTGATGATGCAACTGATAACCTTTCTTTCCCTAGGACTGATGTTGATAGTGATGTATCTGTGCCATCTGAATCTGTTAACCCTTTCTCTGAAGTGGTAGATGTGTCCACAGGTACAGGAGCGTTCAGTCCCGTCACTCTGCGGAGTGAGACGGCTGAGGAACCCCTAGCAGGAGCAAGCGACAGTGCTCAAGGAAATGGGGAGGTGCATGGGAACCGGGAGGAAGGTGACGCCATGACACTGACCAGTGCCACCGAGGAAGGTAACTGGCCCATAAGTAGCACTGCTCCTGAAGTGTTGGGGGTGGATGGGGAGGTAGAGCCCATAGCAGCGCAGGCTGATGGGTCTATAGAAACCCCCGGGGAGACGGCATATGTAGCTGCTGTCACCCGCAGTCAGAGTGCCCGGATCGCAGGTAGCGCCCTACCATCTGGACCCTCCTCCGCTACAGGAGAGACTGAACCAGAGGTGGACCCAGAGCCGGTCCCAGAGGGTCCCAGTGAGGAAGGAACCCTGATGTCACTTCTGGCTGCCTCCAGCCAGGAGTTCCAGGCTGCTTTGCACTCAGATGCGAGCCTGGAGAACTTGAGGCACCTCGCCGAGACGCCCACCTCCGTGACTGATAAGGAGAGGGTGTTCTGGGAACGAGGAAGGTTGTACCGGGAGACAGTACCCGGAGATTCCCAAAAGGAGTGGTTGAGGGAAAAACAGCTGGTCGTCCCGCACCAGTTCCGAGGTGAGTTGTTGAGGATTGCCCATGAGATTCCACTCGCTGGACACTTGGGGATCAGCAAAACTAAGGCACGGCTGTCTCAACACTTCTATTGGCCCAAGATGGGGACAGATGTGACTAACTACTGCCGCTCCTGTATCACCTGTCAAAGAGTGGGGAAGGCGGGGCCTGCTCCTAAGGCTCCCCTGATCCCGTTGCCAGTGATAGAGGAGCCTTTCCAGAGGATCGCGGTGGACATTGTGGGCCCGCTGGCCGTCCCCAGCAGCTCTGGAAAGCAATACATCCTTACTGTGGTAGACTACGCTACCCGGTACCCGGAGGCAGTAGCTCTGTCCTCAACTAGGGCAGATAAGGTGGCGGATGCACTGGTGACCATCTTTTCACGGGTAGGATTTCCCAGGGAGATGCTTACCGATCAAGGGACCCAATTTATGTCTCGCCTAATGAAGGCTCTCTGCAGCAAAATGCAGGTGACGCGTATGGTACCGAGTGCGTATCACCCACAGACCAATGGTTTGTGTGAGTGCTTTAACGGTACCCTCAAACAGATGCTCCGCATGCTGGTTGAGACCCAGGGACGCGATTGGGAGCGGTACCTCCCACACCTGCTATTTGCCTACAGAGAAGTCCCGCAGGCCTCGACGGGGTTCTCCCCCTTCGAGCTCCTGTATGGTAGGCGAGTCCGGGGACCCCTTGGGTTGATAAGAGAATCCTGGGAAGATGAGCCAAACCCCACGGAAGTGTCCATCGTGGATTATGTCATGCGCTTCCGCGACAAGATGCAGACCTTGACGCAGTTGGTGCATGACAACATGACGCAGGCTCAGGCTGACCAGAAGCACTGGTATGACCAGAACGCCCGGGAGCGGACCTACCAGGTGGGTCAAAAGGTGTGGGTGCTGGTCCCCGTACCAAAGGATAAGCTTCAGGCAGCCTGGGAAGGCCCGTACGTCGTGCACCAACAGCTCAACCCAGCCACCTACGTGGTCACGCTTGACCACACTCGGGGTAGGCGCAAGGCCTTTCACGTCAACATGATGAAGGCCCATCACGAACGTGAAGCCTGCGTCCTACCGGTCTGCAATCTGCCCCAGGACGGGGAAGAGGATCCCCTCCTGGACATGCTGGCCCAAGCCCAGGCCAATGGGTCCATTGAGGACATGGAGGTAAATGCCTCGCTAACCGTCTCCCAGCGGTTGCAGTTGCTGACCACTCTGGAACCCTTCCGGGCCGAGTTCACAAACCGACCCGGAAGGACCAAGTTGGCGCTCCACGAGGTGGACACCGGGAATCGCGCCCCGTTACGGCGGACACCTTATCGGATCTCTGAGGAAGTGCAGCAGATTATGTGCCAGGAGATCCAGGAGATGTTGCAGCTGGGGGTGATCCGGCCGTCCAAAAGCGCGTGGGCCTCACCTGTAGTTCTCGTGCCAAAAAAGGATCGGACCACCCGGTTCTGCGTGGACTACAGGGGGCTCAACGTCATCACTACCTCTGATGCGCACCCAATGCCACGCATCGAGGATCTGCTGGAGCGGTTGGCGAATGCCAAGTACATATCCATCATGGATTTGAGCCGGGGATACTGGCAGATTCCCCTGAGCCCTGCGGCGCAGGAGAAATCTGCCTTTATCACCCCTTTTGGACTGTACGAGTCCACGGTCATGCCTTTCGGCATGAAGAATGCCCCTGTCACTTTTCAGCGGATGGTCAACCACCTGCTTCAGGGACTGGAGGAGTACGCTGTGGCGTACCTGGACGACATTGCCGTCTTCAGTTCCACCTGGGAGGAACACCTTCAGCATCTCCAGGAGGTGCTCAAGCGTATTCACCAGGCAGGTCTGACCATCAAGCCGGGAAAATTCCAGATGGGCATGAGGGAGGTCCACTACCTGGGACACCGGGTAGGTGGGGGTTCCATGAGTCCAGAGCCCGAGAAAGTGGACGCGATCGTGTCCTGGCCCACCCCCAGGACCAAAAAGCAGGTGAAGTCCTTCCTGGGCACTGCAGGGTACTATAGGCGTTTCGTACCGAACTATAGTGCCATTGCAAAACCCTTGACGGACCTCACCAAGGGCGGTCTACCCCAAACAGTCAGCTGGACAGATGGCTGTGAGGCGGCATTCCGAGCTTTGAAAACAGCCCTGTGCAGCTCGCCGGTGTTGAGAGCCGTCGACAGCAGTCGGCCCTTCCTGGTACAGACTGATGCCAGCGAATTTGGCCTCGGTGCTGTACTCAGCCAGGTTGATTCGGGGGACCAGGAGCACCCCATGTTGTACCTGAGCCGGAAACTTCTGCCAAGGGAAGTGGCATACTCCACCATCGAGAAGGATTGCCTGGCCATGGTCTGGGCACTGCAACGTTTGCAGCCCTACCTGTACGGGCGCACCTTCAAGGTGGTCACCGACCACAACCCTCTGAGCTGGCTGCACACAGTGTCCGGAACCAATAGTAGGTTGCTACGCTGGAGCCTTGCCCTGCAGCAGTATGATTTTGCCGTACAACACAAGAAAGGCAGTGATCATGGGAATGCTGATGGGTTGTCCCGACGTGGCGAACCCGCTGAGGTGCACATGGCGGATTACCGAGAGGTCATGCCTCCGTAGCGCCCTCTAAGGGGGGGAGGTGTCATGATACTGTAAGCTTCATTTCTTGTGCTGTTTCCAGAACTTTCCCCATAGTACTACAACCCCCACCGTTTGCAAGCACAGGGCAAAGTTACCCCTCCCTCCTTTTCTCTGCAGCTCACGCTTCCCTTCCCCCCTCCCAACCTGCAGTCAAGCTCAGTGTAACCTGAGCTACCAGTGCTGGAAGTTTTGCCGCTTCACCGCAGGGGTCCTCCATTGTCTGCACATGTGCTTTCTTCCTATAGCAGCCATTTTGGAGAATTCATTCTTTTTTGGTTAATAACACGGTGGGAGCATTCGCTAGAAACACGAAAGTTACTGTTTTGAAACCTGTGTCCATAGGCACCGTTCCCGTGGTACTGGTGAACCCGTAACTCCAACAGAACCCGAGAAATGGAATTCTCGGATCCCCCACAAACTAGCTCAGCCAAGTTTGGACTCATTTGAACTGTCATTTTAAAGTAAGATCATTGATAGGTCTGCCGTTATTCTGCTAGGTTCACAGGACGAGGGATGGACCTTATGATATTTCAGAGCTCAAATCATACACTTTTGTCCCGGGAGGTGGAAAGAAAAACCCTCCCCTTTTCGTGAGGTCAGCAGTCCCAGGTATAAGTCTGGCAGTGAGCCCCCCTTGTGGGTCTTCTCGCTGTGATGTCCTGACTAAGAGATCTGCAAATGAACTATGACGTGTGGCTCCTCCCCCCAGCCTGGCTTGCCTGTAAATGATCTAACAACCATGTGAGTGATTTCCATTCTTAATCCTATTTTATTTTATAACTGCATTTGTACATAACGATATTGTCTCAGTTTGTTCCATCTTTTTATATTGTATAAGCACTGCCTGTCTTTTTAAGGAATAAACCTATAAATTTATTAGTTTGTTTCTCCTGCTCTATAAACGAATTTGCACGTGCCTGAAGCACTACGCTACTGTTTTGGGGTTGCTACGGACCCTCTTGATAAATTGTTCAGTAAGAAAAACCGTAGCTGGTGGCAGCTTAAAAGAAGGGGTGTAAAGTGTTGACCTATGGGGTGGCGTTGGCAGTGACGGAGCGGGTATTATAAGTGTATTACCCGGCTGCGGCTTGGAGTAATTATAATTCCCTCACTGCAGCGTGCCCAATAGCCAGCACACATCCAAGTGACCCGTCTGGCGACTGATTATCCTAGGTGCAGTTCCCTGACTGACCTGAGGGTAAGGGGGGCGCCAGAGAGCTGCAAGTTCCTAAGTGGAAGTGGGATAATTATAAATCCCTGCAGTTTACCGGGTCGGACGGCAGCAGCCGTCGTGTGTGTGCACCGTTTCATCACAATGATCCCCTTCATGCAGAAATATGCCTCATCATGATCCCCTTCATGCAGAAATATGCCCCATCATGATCCCCTTCATGCAGAAATGCCCCATCATGATCTCCTTCATGCAGAAATGCCCCATCATGATCTCCTTCATGCAGAAATGTGCCACTTCTTGATCCCCTTCATGCAGAAATGTGCCCCATCATGATCCCTTCATGTAGAAATGCCCCATCATAATTCCCTTCATGCAGAAATGTGCCCCATCATGATCCCCTTCATGTAGAAATGCCCCATCATGAATCCCTTCATGTAGAAATATGCCCCATCATGATCCCCTTCATGCAGAAATGTGCCCCATCATGATCCACTTCATGTAGAAATATGCCCCATCATGATCCCCTTCATGCAGAAATTGCCCCATCATGATCCCCTTCATGTAGAAATATGCCCCATCATGATCCCCTTCATGTAGAAATATGGCCAATCTGATGCCCTTCATGTAGAAATATGCCCATCATGATCACCTTCATGCAGAAATATGCCCCATCATGATCCCCTATCATGTAGAAATGCCCCATCATGATCCCCTTCATGCAGAAATATGCCCCATCATGATCCCCTTCATGCAGAAATATCCCATCATGATCCCCTTCATGTAGAAATATGCCCCAATCTGATGCCCTTCATGTAGAAATATGCCCCATCTGATCCCCTTCATGTAGAAATGACCCATATGATCCCCTTCATGTAGAAATATGCCCATATGATCCCCTTCATGTAGAAATGCCCCATCATGATCCCTTCATGTAGAAATGTGCCCCATCATGATCCACTTCATGTAGAAATATGCCCCATTCATGATCCCCTTCATGCAGAAATATGCCCCATCATGATCCCCTTCATGTAGAATATGCCCCATCATGATCCCCTTCATGTAGAAATATGGCCAATCTTGATGCCCTTCATGTAGAAATATGCCCCATCATGATCACCTTCATGCAGAAATATGCCCCATCATGATCCCCTTCATGTAGAAATGCCCCATCATGATCCCTTCATGCAGAAATATGCTACTTCATGATCCCCTTCATGTAGAAATATGCCCCATCATGATCCCCTTCATGTAGAAATGCCCCATCATGATCTCCTTCATGCAGAAATATGCTACTTCATGATCCCCTTCATGCAGAAATATGACCCATCATGATCCCCTTCATGTAGAAATGTGACCCATCTGGTCCCCTTCATGTAGAAATATGCCCCATCATGATCCCCTTCATGCAGAAATATGCCCCATTATGATCCCCTTCATGTAGAAATTGCCCCATCATGATCCCCTTCATTTTGAAATAGCCCCATCATGATCCCCTTCATGCAGAAATTGCCCCATCATGATCCCCTTCATGTAGAAATATGCCCCATCATGATCCCCTTCATGTAGAAATATGCCCCATCATGATCCTCTTCATTTTGAAATTAGCCCCATCATGATCCCCTTCATGTAGAAATATGCCCACATCATGATCCACTTCGTGTAAAAATATGCCCCATCATGATCCCCTTCATGCAGAAATATGCCCCATCATGATCCCCTTCATGTAGAAATATGCCCCATCATGATCCCCTTCATGTAGAAATATGGCCATCTGATGCCCTTCATGTAGAAATATGCCCATCATGATCCCTTCATGTAGAAATATGCCCCATCATGATCACCTTCATGCAGAAATATGCCCCATCATGATCCCCTTCATACGAAATATGCCCATCATGATCCCTTCATGTAGAGATATGCCCCATCATGATCTCCTTCATGCAGAAATGTCCCCATCATGATCCCCTTCATGTAGAAATATGCCCATCATGATCCCCTTCATGAAAATATGCCCCATCATGATCCCCTTCATGCAGAAATATGCCCCATCATGATCCCCTTCATGTCAAAATGCCCATATGATCCCCTTCATACAGAAATTGCGCCATCATTATCCCTTTCATACTGAATGTGCCCCTTCTTGATCCCCTTCATGCAGAAATGTGCCCCATCATGATCCACTTCATGTAGAAATATGCCCCATCATGATTCCCTTCATGCAGAAATGTGCCCCATCATGATCCCCTTCATGCAGAAATGTGCCCCATTATGATCCCCTTCATGCAGAAATATGCCCCATCATGATCCCCGTCATGTAGAAATATGCCCATCAGATCCCCTTCATGTAGAAATGCCCCATCATGATCCCCTTCATGTAGAAATTCCCCATCATAATCCCTTCATGTAGAAATGACCCATCATGATCCCCTTCATGTAGAAATGTGCCCCATCATGATCCCCTTCATGTAGAAATGCCCCATCATGATCCCCTTCATGTAGAAATGTGCCCCATCATGATCCCCTTCATGTAGAAATGCCCCATCATGATCCCCTTCATGTAGAATATGGCCAATCTTGATGCCCTTCATGTAGAAATATGCCCCATCATGATCTCCTTCATGCAGAAATATGCCCCATCATGATCCCCTTCATGCAGAAATATGCCCATCATGATCCCCTTCATGTAGAAATATGCCCCATCATGATCCCTTCATGTAGAAATATGCCCCATCATGATCCCCTTCATGTAGAAATTGCCCCATCATGATCCCCTTCATGTAGAAATGCCCCATCATGATCCTCTTCATTTGAAATTAGCCCCATCATGATCCCCTTCATGCAGAAATTTGCCCCATCATGATTCCATTCATGTAGAAATCTGCCCCATCATGATCTCCTTCATGCAGAAATGTGCCCATCATGATCGCCTTCATGCAGAAATGT
>JARQOD010004164.1:46038-57389 GCA_033576555.1 Oophaga sylvatica | reverse complement strand
GCCACACGTGTATATATGACATAGTCTCCTTTATTCTGTATATTGCCCACCCCTATTATACCGGGCCCTCTCCTGTTATGTACAGCACCGTCCCTTACATATTGGATTATATAGAGCGCTGCCCTGATAGCTACATCCTGTACATATAGCCACACATGTGTATATATGACATAGTCTCCTTTATTCTGTATATTGCCCTCCCCTATTATACCGGGCCCTCTCCTGTTATGTACAGCACCGGCCCTTACATATTGGATTATATAGAGCGCTGCCCTGATAGCTACATACTGTACATATAGCCACACACGTGTATATATGACAGTCTCCTTTATTCTGTATAGTGCCCTCCCATATTATACAGACAGCCTCTGTTGTGTCATCAGCAAATTTAGTCAGTTTACCCTCAATTCCTTCATCTAAATCATTTATAAAGATGTTGAACAATACAGGGCCCAAGACAGAGCCCTGTGGTACCCCACTTGATACATTCTTCCAACTCGATGTGCAGCCATTTACTACCACTCTTTGGGTCCTATCACTAAGCCAGTTATGAATCCACCTATCAGTTGCCTTGTCCATTCCATACTTAGTCATTTTTTCAATAAGGATTGTGTGAGATACTTTGTCAAATGCTTTGCTGAAGTCAAGATATAATATATCTACAGCATTTCCCTGATCCACCCAGTCAGTGATTCTGTCATAGAAGGAAATTGTGTGTTTGACAGATGTTTTTATCACAGACAGAAATATAATTGTAAACATATGAGTAACAAAAGCTTATATTGACAGTTAGAATGAGTTAATGCAGCAAGTCAATATTTGCAGTGTTGACCCTTCTTCTTCAGGACCTCTGCAATTCTCTCTGGCATGCTCTCAATCAACTTCTGGACCAAATCCTGACTGATAGCAGTCCATTCTTGCACAATCAATGCTTTCATTTTGTCAGAATTTTTAGGTTTTTGTTTGTCCACCCGTCTCTTGATGATTGACCACAAGTTCTCAATGGGCTTAAGATCTGGGGAGTTTCCAGGCCATGAACCCAAAATCTCTATGTTTTGTTCCCTGAGCCATTTAGTTATCACCTTTGCTTTATGGCAAGGTGCTCCATCATGCTGGAAAAGGCATTGTTGATCGCCAAACTGCTCTTGGAGGGTTGGGAGAAGTTGCTCTTGGAGGACATTCTGGTACCATTCTTTATTCATGGCTGTGTTTTTAGGCAAGACTGTGAGAGCGCCGATTCCCTTGGCTGAGAAGAAACCCCACACATGAATGGTTTCAGGATGCTTAACAGTTGGCATGAGACAAGACTGGTGGTAGCGCTCACCTTGTCTTCTCCGAATGAGGCGTTTTCCTGATGTCCCAAACAATCTAAAAGGGGATTCATCAGAGAAAATAACTTTACCCCAGTCCTCAGCAAGTCCACTGCCTGTACCTTTTGCAGAATATCAGTCTGTCCATGATGTTTTTTCTGGAGAGAAGTGGCTTCTTTGCTGCCCTCCTTGAGACCAGGCCTTGCTCCAAGAGTCTCCACCTCACAGTGCATGCAGATGCACTCACACCTGCCTGCTGCCATTCCTGAGCAAGCTCTGCAATGCTGGTAGCCCGATCCCGCAGCTGAAACACTTTTAAGAGACGGTCCTGGCGCTTGCTGGTCTTTCTTGGGGCCCTGAAGCCTTTTTGGTAACAATGGAACCTCTCTCTTTGAAGTTCTTGATGATGCGATAGATTGTTGACTGAGGTGCAATCTTTCTAGCTGCGATACTCTTCCCTGTTAGGCCATTTTTGTGCATTGCAATGATGACTGCACGTGTTTCTTTAGAGATAACCATGGTTAACAAAAGAGAAACAATGATGCCAAGCACCAGCCTCCTTTTTAAAGTGTCCAGTGGTATCATTCTTACTTAATCATGACAGATTGATCTCCAGCCATGTCCTCATCAACACCCACACCTGTGTTAATGGAGCAATCACTGAAAAGAGGTTAGCGGGTCCTTTTAAGGCAGGGCTGCAATGATGTTGAAATGTGTTTTGGGGGATAAAGTTCATTTTCTAGCCAAATATTGACTTTGCAAGTAATTGCTGTTAAGCTGATCACTCTTTATAACATTCTGGAGTATATGCAAATTGCCATTAGAAAAAGTGAAGCAGTAGACTTTGTAAAAATTAATATTTGTGTCATTCTCAAAACTTTTGGCCATGACTGTATACTATATACTAAGGGACTGTGCTATAGATAAGTGAGTACACTATATACTGAGGGACTGTGCTATAGATAAGTGAGTACACTATATACTAAGGGACTGTGCTATAGATAAGTGAGTACACTATATACTAAGGGACTGTGCTATAGATAAGTGAGTACACTATATACTGAGGGACTGTGCTATAGATAAGTGAGTACACTATATACTAAGGGACTGTGCTATAGATAAGTGAGTACACTATATACTGAGGGACTGTGCTATAGATAAGTGAGTACACTATATACTGAGGGACTGTGCTATAGATAAGTAGTACACTATATACTGAGGGAGTGTGCTATAGATAAGTGAGTACACTATATACTGAGGGACTGTGCTATAGATAAGTGAGTACACTATATACTGAGGGACTGTGCTATAGATAAGTGAGTACACTATATACTGAGGGACTGTGCTATAGATAAGTGAGTACACTATATACTGAGGGACGTGCTATAGATAAGTGAGTACACTAATACTAAGGACTGTGCTATAGATAAGTGAGTACACTATATACTGAGGGACTGTGCTATAGATAAGTGAGTACACTATATACTGAGGGACTGTGCTATAGATAAGTAAGTACACTATATACTGAGGAGTGTGCTATAGATAAGTGAGTACACATTATACTAAGGGACTGTGTTAGACATAATAAGCGATAAAAACATCTTCCTCCACCTCCCCTGGTTCCTAAATCCATTATAAATAACCCTTCCTCCCATCCCAATCCCCCACACCCCTCATTGTCCTCCTCCCCCCACATCCCATGATTGTCCTCTCCCACCCCATCATTGCCCTCTTCACCACTTCATCATTGCTTTCTCCCCCACCATCATTGTCTTTTCCCCCACCACCCTCATCATTGTCCTTTCCTCCTCCCCACCAGGGCCGTATTTAGAGTTTCTGCTGCCCTAGACACTTTTCGTTCTGCCTCCCCCATTGGTGAGTATGACTAATGCAGACTCTGTTGGCAGTGACTTAGGGTGTGTTTCCACCATCCGGATTTCGTCAGTAATTGTCGAGATGTTACAGCATAGTGGAGGGGATTTCAAGAAATCCCGTCTCCACTATGCATAAAAATACGCAGGCGGCAGACCTGCGTTAACAGACATGCGGCGCGTCTTTTCAGATCGCAGCATGTCCTGTTCTCTCGCCACAAGGGAAATAACACATACCTGTGTAGCGCTGCGGTGATTCCGGATGTGTTCAATGAACACATCCGGATTGACCGCGCGTTCACTTGGGGGCGGGGCTTTGGGTGGAGTGGACTTTACACTCCGTCCACAGCGCTGTTTCCTGACGGTGGAAACACAGCCTTAGGCTACTTGCACATCAGCAATTTTTGCCATTCGCAGCAGATCCGGCAGTTTTTCCGCATCTGCCACGTAACGGATCACTTATGGCAACACTGCATTTGGCCTCAATCATTCGCTATGCGACTTGCAGACATGTGCGACACTTGCGGTTTTGACGCGATCCCGCAAATCCGATACTTGCAGCAACGGAAAAAAAAATGCTACTAGCAGTGTTTTTTTTTGTCTCACCGCAAGTGCCGCACATAGTAACATAGTTATTAAGGTTGAAGGAAGACTTTAGGTCCATCTAGTTCAACCCATATCCTATCCTAACCTGCCCTAACATGTTGATCCAGAGGAAGGCAAAAAAACCCAAGTGGCAAACAGTAAGCTTCACATTGGGGAAAAAAATTCCTTCCCGACTCCACATACGGCAATCAGACTAGCTCCCTGGATCAACGCGTATCTAGGAAACTAGTGAATATAGCCTGTAATATTATACTTTTCAAGAAAGGCATCCAGTCCCCTCTTAAATTTTAGTAAGGAATCACTCATTACAACATTAGACGGCAGAGAGTTCCACAGTCTCACTGCTCTTACAGTAAAGAATCTGCGTCTGTGATTATGGCTAAACCTTCTTTCCTCCAGACGTAGAGGATGCCCCCTCGTCCCCGTCACAGGTCTAAGAGTAAAAATATCATTAGAAAGGTCTTTGTACTGTCCCCTCATATATTTATACATTGTAATAAGATCACCCCTAAGCCTTCGTTTTTCCAAACTAAATAACCCCAAGTGTAATAACCTGTCTTGGTATTGCAGACCCCCAGTTCTCTAATAACCTTGGTCGCTCTTCTCTGCACCTGCTCCAGTTCAGCTATGTCTTTCTTATACACCGGAGACCAGAACTGCACACAGTATTCTAATGTGGTCGCACCAGTGACTTGTATAGAGGTAAAATTATGTTCTCCTCATGAGCATCTATGCCTCGTCTAATGCATCCCATTATTTTATTTGCCTTGGCAGCAGCTGCCTGACATTGGCCACTAAATGTGAGTTTGTCGTCCACCCATACACCCAAGTCTTTTTCAGTGACAGTTTTGCCCAGTGTTTTACAATTAAGCACATAATTATACATCTTATTTGTTCTACCCAAGTGCATGACCTTACATTTATCCCCATTAAAGCTCATTTGCCATTTATCAGCCCAAGCTTCCAGTTTACATAAATCCTCCTGTAATATAAAATTATCCTCCTCTGTATTTATTACCCTGCAGAGTTTAGTGTCATCTGCAAATATTGAAATACTACTCTGTATGCCCCCTACAAGGTCATTAATAAATATGTTAAAGAGAAGCGGCCCCAATACTGACCCCTGTGGTACTCCACTGCTAACCGTGACCCAGTCCAAGTGTGCTCCATTAATAACCACCCTTTGTTTCCTATCCATGAGCCAGTTCTTAACCCACTTACACATATTTTCCCCTATCCCCATTGTTCTCATTTTATGTATCAACCTTTTGTGTGGCACTGTATCAAAAGCTTTTGAGAAGTCCATGAACACCACGTCCACTGCATTCCCTTGGTCCAGTCCTGAACTTACCCCTTCATAAAAGCTTATCAGATTAGTCTGACAAGAACGGTCCCTCGTAAACCCATGCTGATACTGTGTCATAAGGTTATTCAGCTTCAGATACTCCAATATAGTATCCCTTAAAAAACCCTCCAGGATTTTACCCACAGTAGATGTTAAGCTCACTGGCCTATAATTTCCAGGTTCAGTTTTTGCCCCCTTTTTGAATATTGGCACCACATTTGCTATACGCCAGTCCTGTGGTACAGACCCAGTTATTATGGAATCTTTAAAGATTAAAAATAATGGTCTATCTATAACTGTACTTAATTCCTGCAGTACTCGGGGGTGTATCCCATCCGGACCCGGGGATTTGTCAACTTTAGTGATTTTTAGACGCCGCCGTACTTCCTTCTGGGTTAAGCATGTGACATTTAATGGAGAAATTTTTTTATCTCTGATCATGTTATCTGTCATGGGATTTTCTTGTGTAAATACAGTTGAAAAAAAGTCATTTAGCATATTGGCTTTTTCCTCATCCTCATCCACCATTTCACCCAGACTATTTTTAAGGGGACCAACACTATCATTTTTTAGTTTCTTGCTATTTATGTAGTTAAAGAATATTTTGGGATTATTTTTACTTTCTCTGGCAATGAGTCTCTCTGCCTCAATCTTTGCTGTCTTGATTTGCTTTTTACAGAATTTATTCAGTCTTCTGTATTTATTTAATGCCTCTTCACTACCTACTTGCTTTAATTCCCTAAACGCTTTCTTTTTGTCCCTTATTGCGCCCCTTACAGCTCTATTTAGCCATAGTGGTTTCCTCCTAATTCTAGCATGTTTATTCCCATAGGGTATATACTGTGCACAGGTCCTATTCAGGATACTAATAAACGTCTCCCATTTTCTTTGTGTATTTTTATGTCTCAGGATATCGTCCCAGTTTATTGCACCAAGATCATCTCTCATCCGTTGGAAATTTGCCTTCCTGAAGTTTAGTGTCCTTGTAACCCCTGTTTGCAAGTCCCATAGGGAATGAATGAGGCCGAATCTATGTGTGTGCTCATGTAGCTCTTTCAAAGACAGTGGTTTCCTACCACACTCAAACGACATACAAATAGGATGTTTAGATTGTGAGCCCCAATGGGGACAGTGTTGATGATGTCTGTAAAGTGCTGGTCAGTTAATAGTGCAATATCAATGAATAAATATTATTCTTAATATTAGGTTACAATACCAGGATCTGAGGATTTTCTGTTTCGAGGTCAAGAGCTCTCTGACGTGATGTTGCTGCCTGTCTCGCTGTCTTCCTCTTTTGACACTGCAGTGTGGTGGACAAGAAAACATTAACTGGTTAACAGCAAGAAGTCTGGTGTCTGTGTACTAACTGAACTAGAAACTCTCCCCACAGCATGTCCAGCAGACATTGGAGGATTACTAGATGGATGTTATTATTCTATTACTGCCCAGTCTCTGACTAAGGCCTTATTCATATGTCTGGGTGTAAACAGATACTTCTAAATCTGGAGAATTCATCTTATAGATCTCCTGGGATATTATTTATTATAGATCTATAATATACAGTTATATGAAGAAGTCTGTGTCTGTACTATCTGATCTAGAACCTCTCCCCACATCATGTCCAGCAGACATTGGAGGATTACTAGATGGATCTTATTATTCTATTACTGCCCAGTCTCTGACTAAGGCCTTATTCATATGTCTGGGTGTAAACAGATACTTACATATAAATCTGGACAATTTATCTTATAGATCTCCCGGTATATTATTTATTATAGATCTATAATATATAATGTACAAGGAGACCTATAGTATAAATGTCCAGATTATCTGTATATATGACGTAAAATCTATAATATAATTCAGGGTGATCTATAATATATATGTACAGGAGACCTATAGTATAAAATTCAGAATTATCTGTAATATATGACGTACATTATATATAGTCCAGGGTGATCTATAATATATAATGTACAAGGAGACCTATAGTATAAAATGTCCAGAATTATCTGTAATATACGATGTACAATCTATTATATATAATGTGCAGGGTGATTTATAATATATAATGCTCAGGTAGTAGATTTATAATAATGTACAGTCCAGGCAAATCTATACTGTATAATGTCCACAGGCATAGAAATACTTAGGGCACGTTTCCACGGTCAGGAAACGCTGCGGGTTGAATGCTGAGAACAGCCGCAGAGTCCAATCCGCAGCGTCCAGAAGTTACAGAATAGTGGAAGGGATTTTATGAAATCCCATATCCACTATGCGTACAAAGATGCAGGTGGCAGACCTGCGATATATGCACATGGGGCGTCTTTCTAGACCACAGCATGTCTATTTATCTCGCGGAGACACTCAGTCTACACAAGATAAATAGCACTGTCCTATGTATAGGATGCGGTGATTCCACACAGTTCAATGAACACATGTGGAATTACAGCGCATATAAAAGCCGGCAAAGCTTTGGACGGAGCTGTGTCCTCTCTGCAGCATTTCCTGAACATGGAAACATAGCCTTAGGGTATGTGCACACGTTGCAGATTTGTCTGCAGAAGTTTCCATACATAATCCGCATCTCTTGGCAGAAAACGCAGGTGCGTATTTGATGCGTTTTTTACATGCGGATTTGTATGCCTTTTGTAAGATAAATAAAGATGTTATTTACCAAAAAAAAAATATTTGTGATGTCATTTCTTTCCAACCTCTTTTACATTAGTCCAGCGCTCATTCTCCCCAGCACTCATTCATTCCTCCCCAGCGCTCATTCATTCCTCCCCCAGCGCTCATTCATTCCTCCCCAGCGCTCATTCATTCCTCCCCAGCGCTCATTCATTCCCCACCTCAGCGCTCATTCATTCCTCCCCAGCGCTCATTCATTCCCCCCTCAGCGCTCATTCATTCCTCCCCCAGCGCTCATTCATTCCTCCCCAGCGCTCATTCATTCCTCCCCAGCGCTCATTCATTCCTCCCACAGCGCTCATTCATTCCCCCCAGCGCTCATTCATTCCTCCCACAGCGCTCATTCCCCCACCTCAGCGCTCATTCATTCCTCCCCAGCGCTCATTCATTCCTCCCCCAGCGCTCATTCCCCACCTCAGCGCTCATTCATTCCTCCCCAGCGCTCATTCCCCACCTCAGCGCTCATTCATTCTCCAGCGCTCATTCATTCCTCCCAGCGCTCATTCATTCCTCCCCAGCGCTCATTCATTCCTCCCCAGCGCTCATTCATTCTCCCCCAGCGCTCATTCATTCCTCCCCAGCGCTCATTCATTCCTCCCCAGCGCTCATTCATTCCTCCCCAGCGCTCATTCATTGCCCCCCAGTGCTGCCCAGCATTCATTGCCCCCAGCCCAGCGTTCACTGCCCACAGCCCAGTGCTCACCCAGCCCCAGCGTTCACTGCCCTCCTGTTATGTTTTGGTAGCTGAGGAGAGCAGGCAAAAACGGCAATACACCAGAGAGGTTGGAATCTACTGGATTGCAGTACCCTGACTAACCACCACAACTAAAGGCTGCCGTGGAGCGTTCCTACGTTGGTCCTAGATGCCTCGTCACAGCCTGAGAAGCTAACTACACCTAAAGATAGAAAGAGGAAAGCTATCTGCCCGGAGCAGATCCCCAAAGAACATAGAAAGCCCCAAACATGTAATGGCGGTTAGACAAGAAGAAATACTGACACAGACAGAAAATAGTATGAGCAAACGTTGGGGCCCAATCTGACTTAGATAGGAAGGGTACTTACTGCAATCCAAAAATCACTAAAAAAAAACCAACGCTACTAATTGCAAAAACACCTGAGATCACACGACCTCTACCACCTAAATTAGTTCTCTGGTGTAACAAAACTAAGCCGCAGCCACAGAAAAAAACTGGAAAAGGCAAATGAACAAATAACAGTGGCTGCAGAGGAACTGAGAGGAGACCAAGCCCCCCGGGGAGGGGAACCTGGCCAACCTCACAGAAAAGCAGAGAAATATACTAATGGAAAGCACAAAAACAGAAAATATCTTATCTGAGAGCAGGAGAAGAGGCAAGACTCAGCAAGCTTCCAAGTGAACCAGGAAACAACGTTGAGACAAGAACAATTGATGTTCATGATGGGGGGAAACCTCCCTTATATCCAGCCAGTCCGTGATCCCTGATTGCCAATCCTCACTGAATGGTTCAGTACTGTTTGCAACCACCAGAGGGAGCTTCTGCTCAGAATTCATTTCTAAAACATTCATAACACCCTCCCTGCTCTTTCCCGCCGTCATCATACTCGCCTCCTCTTGCTGCCTGCAGCTCCAATGGTCCAGCCCTGACATCTTGTTCCTGTATGAGCGCTCGGTCACACTTCAGGTGGTACCGCTCATTAAGATCATGAATATGGATGCCACGCCTATGAGAGTGGAGTGGCGTCCATATTCATGAGCTTAATGAGCGGTGCCACCAGTGACAGCGCGCTCAGTACAGGAAGATGTCGGCACTGGACCATCGGAGCTGCAGGCAGCAAGAGGAGGTGAGTATGATGACGGGGAGGTTTAGGTGGGAGGGAAGCAAGGGGAGGGACGACCCCCGGACTTTAAAAAAAAAAAACATGCTCAGGTGCCGCCGCCCCCCCCCCCGGCAGAGTCCCGCCCTAGGCACGTGCCCTCAGTGGCTAGTGGCAAATACGGCGGCCCTGCTCCCCACCACCCCATCAATGTCCTTTCCACTGCCACCATCATTGCCTTTTCCCCCATTACCCCCATGATTGTCCTTTCCATCATTTCCTCTGCCCCCACCACCCCCATCATTGCCCATTCCACCGCCTCCATCATTTCCTCCTCCCCACCACCCCCCATTATTGAAATTTCGGCCACCTCCATCATTTCCTTCTCCCCCATTACTGCCATCATTGCCCTCTCCTCCACCTACACAGACACACACAGCACCTCTCACCCCTCCTGCAGCCGCAGCATCGCCATCGTCCGGCAGCTTCCTTTCACTGGCACAGTCGCGGCGGTGAATTATGTCATCCAGCCGCGCTGCTGACTGTGTGAGACAGGAAGCAGGACGGATCGCTGCAGCTCCGCTCCGCTGCCATTTTCTCTTGCAGGCAGCAGAGCTGCAGGGATCTCTCCCTGCCGGCCGCACGGAGCCTCGGAGCCGGAGAAACAGGCCAGATTGCCCTCATTATTAGCCGCCCTGCAGGGGCCCTCCTCCACCTACGGGCCCCTGTGCAGCCGCATCGGTTGCACATGCGGTATGTCCGGCCCCGCTTCCAAGGGGTCATTCAAGAGCAGCAGATGCGATAAAGGCTGTTCTATTCTCTGCCCTGGTGATCCAGTGGCGGTCACCGTCACATCACTGCTGCAGCCAATCACACGGTGTACCACTGGTATCACCGCTGCAGGCTGTGTTCTCAGTGGGCATTGCTGCTGCAGACACTCAGTGTTCTGAGTGGTCCCGTGTCACACTACTGGCATCATGGCTCCCATCACTGAGTGCTGATACCAGTCCTATGCCCCGAGCCCACTTAGAACACTGGCTGCAGTAGTAGTGAGGCCAGTTGTGTTCCCTCGTGCCCACTCAGCACACTGATTGGCTGCAGCAGTGTTGCCAGTCATATGCCTCATGACTGCTGAGAAGGACTGACTGCAGCGGTGATGTGCCAGCTGCTTGTAAATAGAGCACGGCTGGAGCTGTCGTGCTGCATCCCTGGCGTTTAGTTTTCTTTGATCCCCTCTCTTGTAGGATTTCCTAATACCCGAGGTCGGAGATCCCACTGCATTGTTATTCTTTCATTCAGGGCCTGTCCATACATTCGGGATTTGCAGAAGAAAATGCTGCGTAAAACATGCAGTTTTCTTACATGAGTTTTTGTTGCACATTTTTTCTCCCCACACTAATATGGGTGAAATCTGCTGCACAAACGCAGCACGAATCGCCATGCTGCAGATAGGAATCAGCAGATCCGTAAGGAAAATCGAAGCAACCTGCGACCTCAGGAATCTCATTCACTTTGCTGGTACTAAAAAATCTCTTGTGACAACTGCGGGGGGGAAAAAAATGTCAAAAATTCAACATTTGCACATTCCCTTAGACTGGATCTTCAGCAGACCCCATTAGAGTCCGTCAGGATGTGCCCATGTCAGACTTCCCACAGATCTTCCCAGGGCTTCTGACTTTGGTCACGCAGGGCTGCGGTGACGTTGGTGTGAGCAGCCGTGCAGGGGTGATCTCG
>JARQOD010004164.1:0-45938 GCA_033576555.1 Oophaga sylvatica | reverse complement strand
ATGTCCCTAAATTTTTGGAAAACCCCCCTTTTTTGGGAAACTAACCCCTTTAAAGGGAACTTATCTAGACGGGGGGTGAGCACTTTAAACCCCCCAAGTGCTTAACAAAAGTTATAATGCCGGGGCATAAATTTAAAAAATCCTTTTTTTTTCCCCCCCAAAAAAATTATCTTTAGTCCCCCAAAAGGGGGTTGTTTCCAATTTTCCTGCGTACACTAATACCACAAATGTGGGGGGGAACCACTTTTTTGGCCCGCCCCGGAAGAGTTTGGGAAAATGGAAGGACCCATTTGATTTTTTCCAAACCCAAAAATAGGCGGGAATTTCAGATTGGCCCACCATGTTCTTTTGTAAGCCTCGATGTGCCAAAAACAGTGGAAACCCCCCACTAGTGACACCATTTTGGAAACTAGACCTCCTATGGAACTTTGCTAGATCTGATGTGAGCACTTTGAACCTCCAAGTGTTAAAACAAAAGTTTATAATGCCTGGGTGTAAAAAGAAACAAAACAATTTTCCACAAAAATGATTTTTTTAGTCCCCAATTTTTGATTTTTCCAAAGAAAATTGGACCCCAAAAGTTGTCCAATTTGTCTTGAGTACGTTGATACCCCATATGTGGGGGGTGGGGGAACTGGCCGCACGGCAGGGCTTGGAAAGGAAGTAATGACGTTTTGGAATGCAGACGTCGATGGTGTCATGTTCCGTTTGCAGTGCCCCAGATGTGCCTAAACAGTGGAAACCCCATTTTGGAAACTAGACCCCTTGAAGGAACTTATCTAGATCTATGGTGAGCACTTTGAACCCCCAAGTGCTTAACACAAGTTTATAATGCCTGGGCATGAAATTAAAAAATCCTATTTTTTTCCCCACAAAAATTATCTTTTAGTCACCATAAGTTGTTGTCCAATTTGTCCTGCGTACACTGATACCACATATGTGGGGGGGAACCACTGTTTGGTCGCACGGAAGAGCTTGGAATGGAAGGAGCGCCATTTGACTTTTACCAACCAAAATAGGCTGGAATTCAGATTGGACACCATGTTGCATTTGTAGAGCCTCTGATGTGCCTAAACAGTGGAAACACCCCACAAGTGACCCCATTTTGGAAACTAGACCCCCTAAGGAACTTATCTAGAACTGTGGTGAGTAATTTGAACCCCCAAGTGCTTCACACAAGTTTATAACATAGAGCCGTAAAATTAAAAAAAATCATATTTTTTCCACAAAAATGATCTTTTCACCCCAATTTTTTTTTCCCAAGGGTAACAAGACCCCAAAAGTTATTGAGCAATTTGTCCTGAGTACGCTGATACCCCATATGTGGGGGTAAATCACTGTTTGGGTGCATGGCAGAGCTGGGAAGGGAAGGAGCACCGTTTGACTTTCAACGCTGAATTGGCTGGAATTGAGATCAGACGCCATGTCATATTTGGAGAGCCCCTGATGTGCCTAAACAGTGGAAACCCCCAATTCTAACTCCAACCCTAATCCCAACCCTAATCATAATTCTAACTTTAGCCCCAACCCTAACCCTAATGGGGAAAAGGGAAATAATTTTTTTTTTAAAATTTTATTATTTTTCCCTAACTAAGGGGTGATAAAGGGGGGTTTGATTTACTATTTATGGCAGGTTTTTATGTTTGGCAGCTGTCACACGCTAAGACGCTATTTATTGCAAAAAAATAGTTTTTGCATCACCACATTTTGAGAGCTATAATTTTTGCATATTTTGGTCCAGAGTCATGTGAGGTCTTAATTTTTGCGGTACGAGTTGACGTTTTTATTGGTACCATTTTTGAGCATGTGACATTTTTTGAACACTTTTTACTACGATTTTTGGGAGGTAGAATAAACAAAAACCAGCAAGTCATGAATTTCTTTTGGGGGGGCGTTTATACCATTCCCCGTGTGGTAAAATTGATAAAGCAGTTTTATTCTTCGGGTCAGTATGATTATGGCGATACCTCATTTATATCATTTTTTTATGTTTTTGGCGCTTTTATAGAATAAAAACAATTTTATATAAAAAATTATTTTTGCATCGCTTTATTCTGCGAGCTATAACTTTTTTATTTTTTCGCTGATTGTGCTGTATGGCGGCTTGTTTTTTGCGGGACAAGATTTCGTTTTCAGCGGTACCATGTTTATTTATATCCGTCTTTTTGATCGCGTGTTATTCCACTTTTTGTTCGGCGGTATGATGATAAAGCATTGATTTTTGCTTTGTGGTTTTTTTTTATGTTTAAGGGGTTCACTAAAGGGGTTAACTAGTGGGACAGTTTTATAGGGGGGTCGTTACGGACGCGGCGATACCAAATATGTGTACTTTTATTGTTTTGTTTTATTTGCATGAAGAAATGAATTTACTGGGGAATATTTTTTTTTTCTTTATTTGGTATTTTTTTTTACACATGTGATTTTCATTATTTTTTTACTTTGTCCCAGGGTGGGACATCACTGTATAAGGTCAGATCGCTGGTCTGACAGTTTGTGCAACACTGTCAGACCAGCGATCTGACAGGCAGTGCTGCAGGCTTTCTTAGCGCCTGCTCTCAGCAGGCACTGAGGAAGCCGCCTCTCTGCAGGACCCGGAAGGACCCTGCGGCCATCTTGCATCCGGGGTCTTGCAGGGAGGAAACCCTCAGAACAGTGCGGTCACATCGCGCTGTTGTGAGGGTCTCAGGGGAGCACGCAGGGAGCCCCCTTAAGATCAAGTGAATACGGTTCCTACAGCCCCTTTATCTCCCCAGAGGTGACCCCTTCACACCTCCGAAAATGTGTTTTATACATGTCCTGCGCATTTTCATTTACGCCATCCACACCGCGCCCAAAGTCTCGTTCCGGCACAATGGAATTAGACCGGAAGCCTAAAGTCAAGTTGCCAGTAAATACATTGTAGACATGGACCTTGGTTTTCCACTTTACATATTAGTTATTATCTGTTGTCGTTTTCTCCCAGGACTTCTTTGGAGAATCTCTGATCCATAACGCGGCCGTTGTGGGAGTTTGGAGAGCCTCGGCATGCTTGTTGCTTATGACGCCAGGCTGGAGTAAGTCTTTCTATCGATTGGTCTTTGGTGGAAGACCTTAGGCTGGATTGTACAGTGAGTGCACTGACTGAAGGAGCTGATGGTGGCTTGTGTTCTTCTCTGCAGCCTATGTAACAAGGAAGGGCTCACAGCTGAAGCTGTGGCGTGGTGTCATGGCTTTGAGAAATGTGCAAGATATTTAGCAACTGTGACTAGTGTTGAGTAGTGTTGAGCATTCCGATACCGCAAGTATCGGGTATCGGCCGATATTCGCTGTATCGGAATTCCGATACTTAGTTCCGATATTTTTCCAATATCGTATACCGGAATCGGAAGTTCCCATAATTCTTTGAGAGGCAATGTGATTTTAGTCAGCCAATGAGGAATCTTATGAAGTGTGGGCACATCCTGTAATGCTGCGGTCATCTTAACTAATGGCATGGCTGTGATTGGCTGCTGAAATGATGTCAGAATGCACTATAAAAGGCGCCGCCACCATTTTAGCGTCACTGTGCTGTGAACTCAGTTAGGGACAGAACGCTGCTCTGCTGACTCTGAGGGACAGTTAGAGATTGCGATTTTGTGTACTTTGCTTTAGGCAGGCTAGTTTACCAACCGCTGTGTAAAGCTTCCTTTTGCCTGCAGTGTTGTTTTAACAGCTCTGTGCAAGGTGTGTGTGAGTGCAGGTGACGCTGCAGTTTGCTCTGCATGCAACGCTGTCTGTAGGCATCTGCACGTGTCACTCACAGACTCTTTTTTTTTTTTCTTTAGTACTTCTAGCTGCTCCATTCAATAGAAATTATAGTGTGACGCGCTTCCATCCGTATACTATACATTGGTTGCAAACACTATAGAAGTACAGAAAGGGGCCTTTCACAGATAGTGAACAGTTGTGTTTCAGTGTTCACTGCAGTCTGTGAGGTTTTGATTTTTTGAGTGCAGATCACGCTCCAGTTAGTTCTTCAACCACTGCTGGTTGTAGTCTGCTGAGCGTGTGTCACTGCCTCATCCTTCACATTTTTCTCTAATTGGTGCTGCTCCATTATATTTGAAAAAAATCTAATCTATTAGTGTGACGCGCTTCCATCTGTATACAATACATTGGTTGCAAACACTATAGAAGTTCAGAAAGGAGCCTTTCACAGATAGTGAACAGTTGTGTTTCAGTGTTCACTGCAGTCTGTGAGGTTTTGATTTTTTGAGTGCAGATCACGCTCCAGTTAGTTCTTCAACCACTGCTGGTTGTAGTCTGCTGAGCGTGTGTCACTGCCTCATCCTTCACATTTTTCTCTAATTGGTGCTGCTCCATTATATTTGAAAAAAATCTAATCTATTAGTGTGACGCGCTTCCATCCGTATACAATACATTGGTTGCAAACACTATAGAAGTACACAAAGGGGCCTTTCACAGCTACTGAACAGTTGTCTGCAGTGTTCACTGCAGTCTCTGAGGAATAACCACACTTAGGCCTTATAACTTTTCTGACTTTCTTTATCAATCTACCAAGATGAAGAAGGCAGGGAGTAAGGCACGTGGTCGTGGCCGTGGAGTTTCAGCAGGGAGAGGACGTGGGGATTCTGTGGCTGCTGCCGCACCCAGTGACACAGCATCCACCAGTTTTCCCCGTGAGCGTTCCTTTATGCGCACTTTTGTAGGAGCTCAGCGTACCCCCCTGCTGCGGGAAGAACAAATTGAAGCCGTTGTTGGTTGGATGGCAGCCAATGCATCGACTTCAATTGCTTCCACCTCCTCTCAGGACCACAGCACTGTTGAACAACCATCTGTCTCTTCACCGCCTGCCAAATTGCCCAGGCAGTCAGAGAGTTCTGAACTGGAGCCAGCTGAGTCTCTGCTTCTGTTCTCAGAATCTGTTGGCTTGCAAACAGGGGCCCAGCCAAGCAGCATTCAGGAATGTGAAGAAGAGGCAGTGTGCAGTGATGCGCAACAGCTGTGTCTCTCTGAATGTAAAGAGGCGGGTGAGCCAGTGCCGATGGTCAGCACACCGCAGAACGCATCTGATGATGATGAGACTCAGGTGCCAGTTTCTGTTGAGCATGGTGCTGGACAGACCACACAACAGCAGCAGGTGTTGGAAGAGGGTAGTGGAGATGATGAGGTCCAAGACCCAACATGGCGTGAGGAACAGGAAGGTGGTGGTAGCAGCTCTGAGGAAGAGATTGCCCGAACGGTCCAAACAGTAGGGAGAGGTAGGCTGCAGACTCGGTTGCCTGTAGCCTCCAGTTTGGCACCCGTTCGTAGCAGTTCTCTTCCAACAGCCAAAACGGGCGCTCCCAGGACTTGCACTGCGTGGTCCTTTTTTGACACACTTGCAGATGATATTTGCTATGTCAAATGCAAGCTGTGTCATCAAAAAGTAAAAAGAGGTAAAAGTGTCAGTAACCTTAATACCACAAATATGTGGAAACATGTGCGGTCAAAGCACGTGGTTGAGTTACAAAGACACACTGGAGATGTAGGCCAACCTACAGCAGCACCTACATCTTCAGCTCGTGTTGGAGCCTCTTCCTCCAGCTCACACACAGCTGGTTCGGCTTCCTCACAGGATCGCCATGGAAGAACCTCTGTCACTGTTGTCCAGAGACACAGTGTTATTCCACACACAGCTGCAAGTTCCCTGTCATCCTCACACTCCCAGGCCACAAAACAGCCATCGGTAGCACAGGCATGGGATAAAAGACGGCCATACTCGGCAAACCATCCACGAGCACAGGCTCTGAATGCTGGCATTGCAAAACTCCTGTCCCTTGAAATGCTGTCATTCAGGCTGGTGGAGACTGACAGTTTCCGTAACTTAATGGCATTGGCAGTCCCACAATACAATGTGCCCAGCCGATTTTATTTCAGCAGGCAAGCCGTCCCTGGTCTGCAAAAGCATGTTGAGGGAAAAATTAAACATGCGCTACTAAACGCCGTCAGTAGCAAGGTCCACCTGACCACCGATGCGTGGACCAGTACCCATGGCCAGGGACGATACCTTTCCCTCACTGCCCATTGGGTCAATGTTGTGGAGCCGGGTACAGATCTTGCGAGTGGCGCTGTACGTGTTCTGCCAACTCCAAGGATTGCAGGAATCCAGTCTGTCCACATTGACTCCTCCTCCTACTCCAGTTCCTCAGAATCATCGCTGCAGGAGCCGTCACGGTCTACCTCCACATGGACCCGTGAACGCTTACCTGATGCGACCGATATGAGCACAGCCGTGGCCAAACGTCAACAGGCCGTCCTGAAATTAATTTCCATGGGGAATCGAAGCCACACAGCGCAGGAGCTCTGGAATGCCATCAAGCAGGAGAGCGACGTGTGGTTTTTGCCAGCGAATCTCCAGCCAGGCTTGGTAGTGTGTGACAATGGCCGAAATCTGGTGGCAGCTCTGGGCCTTGGCAACCTCACTCACATACCATGTCTGGCACATGTGCTCAACTTGGTCGTGCAGAGTTTTTTGAGGGACTATCCGGATCTTGATGCACTGCTGCACAAGGTCCGCCTAGAGTGCGCTCACTTGCGACGTTCCAGCATGGCCAGATCGCGCATTGCAGCTCTGCAACGCAGATTTCGCCTTCCTGAACATCGCATCATATGTGACGTACCCACCAGGTGGAATTCCACGTTACATATGTTGGAGCGGTTGTGTGAGCAGCAGCCAGCAGTAATGGAGTATCAGCTGCATCAGGCGCAATCAACTCGCAATTTGCGCCGTTCACACTTCACCACTACTGAGTGGGCCTCTATGAAGGACATCTGCCACGTTTTGCGTGCGTTTGATGAGTCAACGCGGATGGCGAGTGCAGATGATGCACTAGTCAGCCTGACTGTCCCCCTTATCTGCCTGCTTCAAAAAACACTGCAAGCACTAAGGGATGAGGTTTTGGAAGAGGTGGAGGATGAGGAGACACAAATTCCATCACCTTTTGGACAGTCAGCGCAACGTGGTTCCTCCCAAAGGGCTTTGCAGGGCTCACTTTGTGAGGAGGATGAGGAGGAGTCAATGGAGGAGGAAGACATCGCTCCAGAGGGAGGTACACAACGCTCTAGTCAGTATGTAGAGCGAGGGTGAGGTGATGCAGAGCAGGCAGAGATTACGCCTCTTGCAGGGGACAGCGTTTCTTGGCCAGTTGGGAGTCTGCAGCACATGGTTGATTTCATGCTGCAGTGCCTGAGAAACGACCGCCGCATCGCCCACATTCTCACCACGTCTGATTATTGGGTGTACACCCTCCTAGACCCTCGCTACCGGGACAACTTACAAAGCCTCATCACACCGTTGAACCGGGAGCGTAAAATGCGGGAGTACCAAGACACACTGGTGCAATCCATAATGTTCTCCATTCCAGCCGAGAGCACTGCTGCTGCTGCTACTGCTTTACAAAGCAGCTCTGTGCGTCGAGGCAGTGGAGACAGCTCTGCAACAAGAGGGAGCACAAGCAGTGCCTCTTCAAAAGGCAAGACCAGTATGTTCCAAATGTGGCGAAGTTTTGTGGCAGCGCCACAAATGTCTACACCATCCGAGACGGCTCCAGTCAGCAGGAGGCAACGTTTCCGTAAGATGGTGACAGACTACATGTCTTTCCCTCTCAGTGTAGTCCCAGATGGCTCTTCCCCATTCAAGTTTTGGGTCTCTAAGCTGGATACATGGCCAGAGCTTAGCCAGTATGCATTGGAGGTGCTGGCTTGCCCTGCTGCCAGTGTATTATCGGAGCGCGTCTTTAGTGCTGCAGGTGGTGTACTAACAGACCGTCGCATGCGACTATCCTCCGATAATGTAGACCGGCTTACTTTTCTGAAAATGAACAAGGCATGGATCTCGCCAGAATTTGTCTGTCCGTTTTCAGATTAAATAAGTGGTTCGCAACGTTATCCATTTCTCCTGTTCCCTACACATGCACAGAAAAACCCATGTCGAACATGCTCCAAATAGGGAAGAGCCGTCACCCTGATTGTTATGCTTAAAACATGAAATTGTGAAGTTTTCCAGGCCTAGAATGATAAATTTTTATGACAAATATGGACAAATAATAATTTGTCATCACAGCGCATATCTGCACATGTCTATTAGAAATGGTAACAAAAACTAAAACATAGTGTTCACTTTTTGAAATTAATGCATAAAAGTACATTTCATACTTATCAATTAATGCTTTTTAAGGAACTTTATCTGTACCTGTAAGATAATGCAGTCAATGGATGTACGAATCATAAAATCCTCATCATCATCATCACGAGTTTTATTTATGACAGACATTATAAAATACACATACTGATGCCAACTGTAACTTCACACACCATATATGAAATGGCCAGCATGTAAACCTGGTAATAATGTGCAATAATAAATTATTACATCTAGAAAGTGCATCATGCATACTGACAATAGGTAGTTATACCTGCAAGTGCTGTTGAAACAAGCACAACAGATATAAATTAATAATGGTATATAGGTGCATAGTTACTCATGGACAATGTCGATGTAATACTGTACCTCAATAAAGTCAGCGTCAACCATTATGGTTGTTAGTCTTGTAGATTGTTAAAGAGGGAACGTTATTTTTTTGTTGGTCATAGGTGGAGTATTAGACAGTAAATGATTACTGCTGTCGTATTTTTGGCATCCCTAGGGCGCAATAACGCTGCGTAACGTCACATTTTATAGAGTCATCTAATTGACACACGCTACCCTACCCTACGCGTGACAGTAGGAAGGTAGTGTTGACGGATAAAGCCTTGCGCAACCAGACATGCTTTTACCCTCTTCAACACTGTACAAGCAAAAAATGCATGATTGCAGCCGCAGACTTTATTGACGTACAGTATAACATCGCCATTACCCATCAGAGGCTGTCCACTGTCTGATACAGACATAGAATATGCCTTTGCTATCCGTAGCCTTTGTTTCACCTACACTTGCAGGCACACACTTAAATTGTGACAATGCATTATGTTTTTTTAAATGGTTATTTTTTATCGTACATTATTGTGTCATCACATTGATGAGTCCATGCTGGACATGTCATACATGGTGTACAAAGTAACTATTTTATTAACTTACATAATTGAAATGTCTGTGACTGTCACATCTAAATTGCAATGATGATGATGATGAGTGACTATTACAAAATCCATTGTCTTCACTATGTTATGGTTTAACATAGCGTTCCTTAAGCATTATTCATAAATACAAAAATGGACTTTTATTCTTAAATTTACAACATGTAGCCTTTCCGGGGGTTTTAGCTCTGAGATCGCTGTCTGGGTAGACAGAATGGCATGGAAACAGTTCATTCAGACAGCAATTATGGTAAAAACTGGCCGCAACCAGTTTTATTAAAGTCCACAGCACACAGATAAAACAAAGCATAAACAAAAGACCTGGGCTTGTCTAGCCACTAATTACACTTATATAATGTCCCTTTCTATCAGGAACCCAGACTCTATCAGTCTGTGCCCAAAACAACACATATGATATATGTTACCAGTATGGAGTCTCCCAGATACTCCTCCTTATGTCTGAAGGTCCACACGACTTCCAGACTTGAGAAAGATCCACTCCTATTCAGTAGTCATTATGCTGGAGGTTCACAGAGACACTCCTGTGTCCGGGGTCCTTCCTGCACCCAGACTGAGATGGCTCCCCTCCTCTTCAGTAATCATCAGCATGCATGCTCACAGAGACTGCTTCCTTGTGCCAGGACACCTCTCTGTGTCCAGGCTGAAGACAGCTCTAACACTCTTGGCTTATCCGCATGGATTCTCACAGAGACTGCTTCCTTGTGCCAGAACACCTCTCTGTGTCCAGGCTGAAGACAGCTCTCACACTCTTGGAGACACCTTCTGTGCCTGGACCCCTTGTCCAGACTGAATGAGCTCTCTGACTGTGTTTCCAGACACCTATTTCTGGCTTCTTAATTAACAGCTGAGTGGTTACAGGTTTGAGCTGCAAGTATGCACTGAGTGGAAGGTGTAATGACCTTTCTCTACCACCAGGTCTACAAAGCCATACACCTCCCTTATACCAGTCAGCAAAGCACCCAGGTGAAATATACACCCCATCTAACCCACATATTCTCACTGTCTCACATATCCCCCCCCCTTCTCCAGACCGGAGGGCTGGTCATCCAGACCGGAGGACTGGTCAACAAACCTCAAGAGACAGTGAACACAGCTCAAGTCATGGCCCACATCATCTTCATCTTTATCTTCCATTAAGCAGGGTTTCTATACCCTTACACACACACACACACACACACACTGTGTGATGTCACAGTCATGTGACCAGTCAACTGAGGAGAAGGAACCTGGACAGTCAAAACAGACATACTGATCCATTAAATGAATGCCAGCCAACGCTGCATTACCCATCCGTCCCCTCTGCATACAGCTTTATCCTAGGTATTTAGACACATACCCCTTAGGTGGGTTTGTAGGTGACTGGACCCGCCCAGCTCTCCAAGTCACCTGGAAGCCTCCCAATGTATAGCACAAGTCTCAGCAGTAGATCTGCTGAACCAAAATATATCCCGGCTTCCATCACAGGGCCACCCACCTCTGCGATACATACCGTCCATCCATCACATGCCTCCATGCATATCCCGAGGGCCATACACAGTGCCCCCTCTGTTCAAACTTGTGGGGTTGAACACTTGTTACCCGACCAGAGATCCTTCTCGGTCGTCTCTGCCAGTCACCCCGTCTCAGTTGATTTTGGGCACTATGCAATATCACCTCTTTGTTAGGCCTCTCCCGCCCCAGCGGTCAGAACGTTGGCCTTGTCCTTGTGTCGGTGTCACCTCACCCGACCTTTCTTTCCCGAACTGACTCCTACCGTCGTTGCGGTCACGAGTCCATCGTCCAGTCAAACTTACTGGTAGTTCTGAGTCTGACTCTTTGTCTTTTCGTCCGCCACCGGGTCTTACCCATAGGTCACTCAGCCCTGAGCTAACCGGATCGTCATTTTTACCCCTCAGTGTTTCAGCCCGTCTACTACCAGTCCCTAGAGAGGCCTCTTGTCTCTCTATATCTTGGGCTGGAAGCAGTTGCCATCTTCGTTTTACCTCATGCAGCTGTTCCTTTATCTGCTTTCTTACTGAAATCAGCTGCTCTACTTCTCGTAGGTATGTTATTCGATACTCCAGGAGCGTTCGGATGTTCTTCAGGCTCTCCACCGAGCCGACACTAATGAACGGAACCATATCTTCTCCAGCCACCTTGATCTCGCCATCAGCTGGAATCCTCACTCTCCTTACACCGGATCTATCCACCATTTCCTGCATCACTTTTCCAAGTCTTCCGACGATTCTCCCCACCAAATTTCTGGGTACTGGAATTACCTCTTCTGCCAAACCCAGCCGATTTTGATCTTCCTTGGCCTGCTCCAGACGGTGAGCGGCTTTCATGTTACTTAACATAATCATCTGTTTTGCGTGAAGACACTGCAGATGCATATCCTTCAGGAGAGCCACCAGCTTCTCTGTGTCTTCTCCCTCTGCCAGGATCACCAACTGGTTCGTCTCTGGTGCCCAATTCACACTATAGGCTTTTACTGCCTTCTTAAAGGCCTCATGCACACCCTCACTGGCACAGGCTTCTCGCATGTCTTCAGGTACTTGTACCACACACTTGAAGAGTGAAGTCTCCTTCTCTTCCTGGTTTACCTCGGACCGTTCCTCCAAGACATCTGCCACGACCAGATGAGTGTCTTGTTCAGTTCTTTGCTCAAGACCCTCCTGAATTTTAGCTTCTTCAAGGCTCCTTGCCAAGATAGATACTGGCACCTCCGCCTGATCATCACATGGGCATGGCCGCTTTGCGTCTTCAACCCGCAACTTCTCCTTCTGCAGAAGACCTCTTACTGCTTCTCTGAGCATTTCCACATCATCACGAGGTGTCATTTTTCTCAAGGACCGTCTTACCGCCTTCTTTATAGCGGACAACGCCGGTGCCTTCACAACATTACTTCGGGACGCGGCACCGAAATCCTTTTTTGGTGCTGTCATCTGCTCAACAAATAACCGGTTATTCTCCTGCTGCTGCTGCAGGAATTGCTGCTGGGCCTGCTGCATGTGCTGCTGGTGCTGCAGGCGCTGCTGCTCCATGCTTCGCTGGGCCTGGGCCAGGTACTCAATGAGCTCCTCCATACTGCCGGACTCATCTGTCTCAACCACGGCAGTTTTATGTTGCACATTAACTTGTGCCATTTGTTCAAACAGCGCCTCCCTGCTGTCATCCATGCTGTCAGACTTCTCTGTCTTAACAACGGCAGTCTTCACTCAAGACATACACACTACACAGCTTTTTTTTCCACAGAAAATTCAGCCTTGCTGTGCAACCACTTTTTTTTTTTTTTTTTCTTTTGCAAAGTCTATTAGGGCTACTGTCTCTTTAAGACTGCTCCACAAACTTTTCTTTTGCTGCTGCACATTCCACAGTCATTTTCACAACAAGTTCAGCTTTGCTGTGCATACATTTTCTTTCTGCAGACCCTATCAGGGCCACTGTCTCTCCAAGACTGCTCCAAACAGACGTTTCTGCTGACACACTTTTTTTTTTTTTTTTCTGTTGCTATTTCAATAGACTTCACCTTTAATGCTGTCTCTCGCCACTGTGCTGCATGCACACTCCAGCACTAACTGTACCAGGCCCTGCGCTGCCCCAGCATTCTTCACCAATTGTAGCCTTTCCGGGGGTTTTAGCTCTGAGATCGCTGTCTGGGTAGACAGAATGGCATGGAAACAGTTCATTCAGACAGCAATTATGGTAAAAACTGGCCGCAACCAGTTTCATTAAAGTCCACAGCACACAGATAAAACAAAGCATAAACAAAAGACCTGGGCTTGTCTAGCCACTAATTACACTTATATAATGTCCCTTTCTATCAGGAACCCAGACTCTATCAGTCTGTGCCCAAAACAACACATATGATATATGTTACCAGTATGGAGTCTCCCAGATACTCCTCCTTATGTCTGAAGGTCCACACGACTTCCAGACTTGAGAAAGATCCACTCCTATTCAGTAGTCATTATGCTGGAGGTTCACAGAGACACTCCTGTGTCCGGGGTCCTTCCTGCACCCAGACTGAGATGGCTCCCCTCCTCTTCAGTAATCATCAGCATGCATGCTCACAGAGACTGCTTCCTTGTGCCAGGACACCTCTCTGTGTCCAGGCTGAAGACAGCTCTAACACTCTTGGCTTATCCGCATGGATTCTCACAGAGACTGCTTCCTTGTGCCAGAACACCTCTCTGTGTCCAGGCTGAAGACAGCTCTCACACTCTTGGAGACACCTTCTGTGCCTGGACCCCTTGTCCAGACTGAATGAGCTCTCTGACTGTGTTTCCAGACACCTATTTCTGGCTTCTTAATTAACAGCTGAGTGGTTACAGGTTTGAGCTGCAAGTATGCACTGAGTGGAAGGTGTAATGACCTTTCTCTACCACCAGGTCTACAAAGCCATACACCTCCCTTATACCAGTCAGCAAAGCACCCAGGTGAAATATACACCCCATCTAACCCACATATTCTCACTGTCTCACAAACACTATATTTTGTAACCAATTTTTTGGGTGGTGTGTTGTTCCATTTCTTGTTGGCATGTGCATATATGCGTTTATATTTGCAGTGTCTTTATTTTTATTCTTGAAGTTAGGAAACATGTGTATCTTCGTACCGTGTTAGCCAGTAGATAGAAAAATATTTAGACTTGAGAGTCCACAGTGGTTGTTACCTTTTAATGGATAACTGAAAAGATGGTAACAAATTGCAAGCTTTCGAGGCTACTCACGTCTCTTCATCAGGCAAAGACTAAAACCAAAAATGAAGCATCACATATTTCTATACACAACAGGACACAGGAATAGTGCAATAGGTAAGACAAGTAAGTGACGTGTAGCAGAACTCTCATTATCACAGAGGGATGAACATAAATATTGTAACAGTTCCTACATAAGGATAGAAAGTTTTATTGCCCTCTGATTGGGGTCTGGTTTTGTGTTTTCATGCCCCTGGAAGGGCAGAGACGCAGATTCCTTAATTGATATAGAATGACATAAATCCGTGTGATCTATTCATTCCATCACTAACAGTGTCAAAGGTCATGATGAGCTTATATTCTGAAACCTTTGTATCTTTCTCATATTTGAAGTTATATTTTAATACCAGTAATTCCATATCCATCATGCTATGACCGGGCATACAAAATTGTTTTGCCACAGGTAAATCCATTATTTTTTCTATTATTGTGTGGCGCTGATAATTCATCCTTGTTCTCATTTTTTGGCCGGTCTCCCCTCACTTGTCCCTCCCTCACTTGTCTTACCTATTCCTGTGTCCTGTTGTGTGTAGAAATATGTGATTCTTCATTTTTTGTTTTAGTCTTAGCCTGATGAAGAGACCTGAGTAGTCTCGAAAGCTTGGAATTTGTTACCATATTTTCAGTTAGCCATTAAACGGTATCAACCACAGAGGACTCTCAAGTATAAATATTTTTCTATTCTTGGAATTGAAATTCATCATTTTATTGTCCTAGTAAAACTTCATTTATTCTTGTTTGAAGTACATACATTTGCAATGGATTGGCCACGTAACAAGGCAATAACTCAATATTTTATGCCTACACCCTCCTTGACCCTGGGCTTCAACACCGCCAGTTGCTGCTCAGAAGTGTTAGATGCACAGATGAAAACAATCGCTGATGTGTTTGTGGGGTTCAGTAACGCCTGCTGTTCCCCTGCTGTGTGTCTGGCAAAAATTACTGCTGCTAACTACAACTTCAACTTCAAATATCTCATACTAGGTCTCTGCCTACACCCTCCTTGACCCTGGGCTTCAACACCGCCAGTTGCTGCTCAGAAGTGTTAGATGCACAGATGAAAACAATCGCTGATGTGTTTGTGGGGTTCAGTAACGCCTGCTGTTCCCCTGCTGTGTGTCTGGCAAAAATTACTGCTGCTAACTACAACTTCAACTTCAAACATCTCATACTAGGCCTCTGCCTACACCCTCCTTGACCCTGGGCTTCAACACCGCCAGTTGCTGCTCAGAAGTGTTAGATGCACAGATGAAAACAATCGCTGATGTGTTTGTGGGGTTCAGTAACGCCTGCTGTTCCCCTGCTGTGTGTCCGGCAAAAATTACTGCTAGCTACCTAATCATGGTGAAAAAAACATGACATGTCAAAGTGTCTAGTGCTACACATAGATATGAGGCTACACCCTGATTTCTAAGCTGTAAACATTTGAAACGTCAACTTTAAAACCATAAAATGATTAGTCTTTGTCACAAATCTGTTACAAAATAATTGTGACATATTATTACAGATATGCACATGTCGAAAACAAATGCAAACACAAAAGCCTACTTATGCTATAGGATACTGATGGTCAACCTTGTCACTCCATAGCTTAGACAAATCCAACTCACATCATGACTCAAATTCTGCAATGTTGGAAGTGCATAATGTGGGTTGAACTTTGACAACTGCTGCAGTGCGAAGGTTATACTTCAGTGTTCTTGCCTTTTAAATAAAAGCATACAAGTAAATATAATAATCCAATGTTGATTAAGGGACGTGATGTACACCTGTAATATTGTGCAAACAATGCATGTAGGAATAGTCCTCTTCAACATTACTTATATTTGTGTCATTTTAAAAAATACATATTTAATTAGAAAGTTAACAGCCCATATCATAAAGGTCCTTCATGTAAACATGATAATCGCTAACAAAAATCATGCATTACCTTGGTAAAGTCAATAGTGCATAGTCACAATAGCAAAATATATACCTGTAAGTGGTGCTGAAAGAACGACAACTGATAGAATAGGTGAATGATATCTATTTATCAGACTGAATAGCGACACCTGTACAATGTCGATATAATACTGTACCTTAACAAAACAGCTGTGTCACACCTCACACTCGTTTTTCTTGTAGCTTGTTATGTAATAGGGCACATGCGTGTATGTTTCATCATAGGTGCATGTTTACTGAGTAAAGCAGTCATGACAACGCCTTTGTGTTGTCGGTACTCTTGCGATGATGAACGATGCGCACCGTCAATGTTAGTCTGCGTCATAAGACGTACAGACGCTCCAATACCCAACGCGTCACAGCAGGAAGCCAGTCTGTGCGTCCAAACAAAGGCGCAACCATACATGCACGTAACCTTTTATAAAGCTATATAAAAAAAAGGATGTAGTAGTAACGCACACTTTATTGAGGTACAGTATTACATCGCCATTCACCATCTGTGGCTATGCAGTCTCATCTATATATACCTTATCTATCCGTTGTCATGCTTGCAAGTCCACAGTCAGGCATAAATATCTGTTTTCACTCTGCACTATGCACTTTTTAAATTTTTTGTTTGTTAATATAAATGATTGGCACATATTATCAGTATTACATGATGGAAATTTTAGATATTTTTAAAAAAATTTTAGGGAGATTATTCACCAAATGTAAAGTTTTATGAATGTCAAAGATAACTTGTAATGCTGATTATGTTTTTAAGTCAGCCATTCATTGTCTACACAATAAAAATGGTGTACATACTGTTACTTAGCCATCATTAATGGATTCTGATATGTACTTGTATGCTTTTATTTTAAACCGTATAGCAGATTATTTAACCTATTTTAATTGTGGTTTGCATTGCTTTTCAACATGTTAATGTATGCGTTTATGTTTGTAAATTATTAATTTACATATATTTTTTTAAGTTAAATCATCATCTTATGGTACTAAAGTTTATATTTCTCTTGTTTGGAGTATAGACATTTTTAATTGACACGTAACAAGGAAAATACTTGATATAGTATTTAAACATCCTCCTTGACCCTGGGCTACAACACCGCCAGTTGTTTCTCGGAAGTGCTGTTAGCACAGTCTACACTTGCTCCTGTGTTACTGGGGTTCAGTAATGTCAGCTGTTCCCCTGCTGTGATAGCGGCAAAAAGTCCTGCTGCCTCCACCATGTTCTCTTCTCATCCCTGGGCTACAACACCGCCAGTTGTAGCTCGGAAGTGCTGTTAGCACAGTCTACACTTGCTCCTGTGTTACTGGGGTTCAGTAATGTCAGCTGTTCCCCTGCTGTGTGAACGGCAAAAAGTCCTGCTGCCTCCACCATGTTCTCTTCTCATCCCTGGTCTACAACACCGCCAGTTGTTTCTCGGAAGTGCTGTTAGCACAGTCTACACTTGCTCCTGTGTTACTGGGGTTCAGTAATGTCAGCTGTTCCCCTGCTGTGTGAACGGCAAAAAGTCCTGCTGCCTCCACCATGTTCTCTTCTCATCCCTGGCTACAACACCGCCAGTTGTTTCTCGGAAGTGCTGTTAGCACAGTCTACACTTGCTCCTGTGTTACTGGGGTTCAGTAATGTCAGCTGTTCCCCTGCTGTGTGAACGGCAAAAAGTCCTGCTGCCTCCACCCTGTTCTCTTCTCATCCCTGGGCTACAACACCGCCAGTTGTTTCTCGGAAGTGCTGTTAGCACAGTCTACACTTGCTCCTGTGTTACTGGGGTTCAGTAATGTCAGCTGTTCCCCTGCTGTGTGAACGGCAAAAAGTCCTGCTGCCTCCACCCTGTTCTCTTCTCATCCCTGGGTTACAACACCGCCAGTTGTTTCTCGGAAGTGCTGTTAGCACAGTGAACACTTGCTCCTGTGTTACTGGGGTTCAGTAATGTCAGTGTGTAGCCCTGGTACACAATACCAGGAGGATGAGTGGAGAGGTAAAGGTTAAGTGTTCTTCATGACATCATGTACCTTCAAACACGCCCAGTAGGGGTGTGGAAGGGAGAGATTTAGTTAGTCTGTGTCCGGACTTCAGAGTGAGAAGTCAGTAGGAGAGTGTGTCCAGACTTAGGAGAGACAAGACGTCTTAGGGACTCTGCTCTATCTTCAGCTTCAAATTGTGGAGTCTAGTATAGGTACTTTAACGTACCCGAGCCTAGTCAAAGCTGTGCCCCACTGGAAACAGGCTGAAATATCTCCTGAGAACTGAGCAAGTCGAAGGGCAAAAGTGGAAGAAAGCAAGGAAGTGCTATAGGTGAAGAATACCCGCACGAATCTACCGGTTACTGGGGACCGAAGAATCATCTTTGTTTCAAGCAAGGTGATAAGATAGCCAGAAATCTACCGGACCCTAGGTCGCGGCGGATAAGCCCATACAGTCAGTACGTAACTGGGGTCAGAGGAAGTGAGGACCGTGAGTCAGTGCACGACAATATAGGAAATCACCTTTCTCACAAAAAAGGCTCCAACCACAACACTGATCGGGCAGAACAGCTAAAGATAAGCTGGAATCATAGAGAGGACTACGCTTCAGGCTGGTCGTACTCAGCTTCATTGGAGTTAAAGGAGGCCCCTAACTTGCTTAACCGTTTGCCTCAAAGCTCATCCTCCATCAACCCCATCAGCCTCCCTGGGACCTGCTTTACCATTCTGCAAGTAAAGGTATGGAAAGACTTTGACTGTGTGAGACTGAGTTATTACTGCATGCCTGCACAATCCCTACCTAACTACCGACCTGAGGGAAGAGTCCCACCTGTAGGGGACCCGACATCTAGCTGCATCACCATCCCCTCAGAGATCTACAGCAGCGCTGGTACTAATTACCAGAATACTACAGGTGGCGTCACGAACTGTATATAGTTATCCCCTGTAAATATCCCCCCAACAACATACGCCAGACCGCCAGGGCCACAGACCGAGCCACAGCTACCTGTGACAAAATCCCCATAGACTTCTACGGCTCGGCTCTGAGTACCCCATTGCCCTGGTAACCCACAATTGTGGTGGCGGGTCGACACAACTACTTGGCGTCACGAACAGGATACGAAACTTGCAGCATTGCGAGCCCTGCGTTGCCTATGTAACTGTTTGAGTGAAAAAGACTGTTGCTGTTGTTTGGCGCTAAAATCCGCCATTTTGCCGCCATATTCGCGCCTAAAGCGTTGGAGAAGAAGGAGGGCGTACCTGAAAGAGCGCGCAAAGTCTTGGACACGCCCCCGGCTCTGACTCATCGGAAGGTCCTGCGACAGGAAGTGAACGCTCTGACATCAGAGCGCCTGCGACGAAGGTCCTATTCTCACTGCGGTGCCTGAGAAGTAGCAGCGTCTGAAACCGGTAGGCTCCGTTTAACCAAGGGGGCGCTAAGATGTCACAACAACAGGCTGACAGTGCGGCCCCGGCCGGAGGGCTTAATCCCGCACCGTCTGGTATTGTAGCGCCAGATGGAGGCGCAGGCCCAGCACCTAGTCCGGTAGTCCCGATCATGCCACTAACGCTTCCATATATGCCTGGGGCGAAATGGCTTCCCCAGTACAGCGGTGAGCCAGGCACATTATCAGGCTTCAAGCGGAAGTTAAGCAGCCTATTGGAAATGTACTCCATGCCTGAGAAACAAAAAGCTGCTGTGTTAATAGGGCAGTTAACTGGCGCTGCTGAGAGGGAAGTGGAGACTTGGGATACCGTTGATCTGGAGTCGGTACCTGCGATTTTTCTTAAACTAAATGCCATATTTGAAGACCGCACAGAAACGGATCTCCGGATGGCCTTCTATCACTGTTCACAGCAGCCAGGTGACAGCATCCGGGACTATGCTTGCCGATTGCAAGGAGCCCTGAAAGCACTCAAGCAAATTAACAATTTAAATGCTCTCCATGAGAATAAAATGTTGAAAGAACAGTTTATACAGGGATTGAGATCCCCAGAGGAACGCAGAACTGTAAATTGGTGGTCCTTAGATCATCCGGATGCTACCTTTGATGCCCTAAAGGACATGGCAATAAAAGGGCTGCGGCCCCTGGGCAAACCTGAGGTGGCCACTCAACATCATCAGGGGAAGTCACTCCGGAACCGGCAGTAACCCCCTGTTCCCCGCTAGTGGCTGAAGCCAAAGCGCAGGTGACATCTCCTAGTGAATTGGACTGTCTGCGCTCAGAGGTGCGCCAGCTGACTAAAAATCTGGCTGCTGTTATGAGTGCCCTGCAACTGCGGAAAGAAGAGGAAGGAAAAATCTTGCTAGCGGACTGCCCAGAAGACGTCCCGTGGATGCACCGGAGAAGAAAGAAGACGTCGCCCCCCCGGAGGAGGACAACGCCACCCCCAGGAGCAACCTCTGATCAACACCCTTCTCGTCGAGAGATCGTCTGTTTTCGCTGCAACCGGAAAGGTCATCTGTCTACACAGTGTCCTTTAAACGGGCAGAACCTGGGTCCAAGGGCCAACACCCAGGAGAATACCCGTCAGGCCCCCTAGACTGGAACCGCAGGTATGTGGGCGGGCGACCCTACCTGTCCATTATTTTAGATGGGATTGCTGTTCCAGCATTGCTAGACACTGGGTCTCAAGTCACCCTCATACCTGATGCCCTATATACCAAGTACTGGTCAATGGACGATCTTAAACCCCCGAGCCTTGACTTTACTGTGTATGCTTCTAATGGTCTTCCTGTAGAAGTACTCGGAACAAAATGTGTAGATGTAAAGGTGGGAAGAGAGGAGTTGAAAGACCAGGGACTTCTGGTAGTGAAGACTGTAAATGAGGAGAATGGTCTAAATATAATATTGGGTACTAATGTTATTGGTAATTGTTTGGAAGAAGTAGTGTTCTTGCTCCAACAGCTCGCTGAGATTGCCCGACCAAGGCAGAGAGGAGTCATCCAAAGAGAGATCCGGGCCCTGGTGTGTCAGCAGCAAGCGAAGCTTACCGACGGCGAAATTGGTAATGTACGGGTCACTGACTCAGTTCCTATTGTGATACCCCCAATGAGTGAAATGATCATTTGGTGCAGGGCAGCCATAGGTCTGAGAGGACAGAATTACCAAGCTGTAGTAGAACCCCACCATTCAGAACATAGACCTACACTTATGACTGCTAGAGGAGTAGTAGAAGTGGTGAATGGGAGAGTACCTGTACGGCTTCTCAATTGGGGAGATGATGAGGTAAATTTACCCCGTTATGCAACCATTGCTAAACTTCATGCTGTCGACAATAATTCCATTCTCCCGGCTGAGTCCTTAGACTCCTGTCAAATAGAGGAGGACAATGACCCAGCAACTCAGGTGGCGGAATGGTGTCAGCAGCTCCATGTTGGGACGGACACCACTCCCGCTCACCAGAAGCAAGGGGTATTACGGGTGGTGCACGAGTACGCCCAAGTGTTTAGCAAAAATCCACTTGATTTTGGGATCATTAAGGGAGTACAACATCATATCCCTACAGGCAATCATCCTCCCATCAAAGAGCGGTATAGGCCCATACCTCCAGCTCATTATCAGAAGGCTAAAGAAATGTTGAATGATATGAAGAAAGCTGGGTGATAAGGATAGTTGTAGTCCCTGGCAGCCCCTCTAGTTTTGGTTAAAAAGAAAGATGGTAGTATGAGAATGTGTGTGGATTACAGGCAGGTGAACCGCATAACACACAAGGATGCATACCCGCTACCACGCATAGAGGAATCATTAGCTGCTCTGAAAACGGCTAACTACTTTTCTACCCTTGATCTGACTAGTGGTTACTGGCAAGTGGCTGTGGCTGAGGAGGATCGTGAGAAAACGGCTTTCACCACCCCAATGGGGCTCTGTGAGTTCGACAGAATGCCGTTTGGGCTCAGTAGTGCCCCAGGAACATTTCAGAGAGTGATGGAAAACTGTCTGGGACATCTCAATTTTGAAACCGTGCTGCTATACCTAGACGACGTTATCGTGTATTCCAAGACATATGAGGACCATCTGAAGCACCTGGCAGAAGTGTTTGAGTCCCTGTCCAGGTACGGGATGAAGTTGAAACCCTCAAAATGCCATCTACTCAAGCAGAAGGTACAATACTTGGGGCACATCGTCAGTTCGGAAGGAGTAGCGCCGGACCCAGAGAAAGTCACTGCCATCCAGAAGTGGCCGGAGCCGAAGAACCTTAAGGAAGTGCGACAGTTCCTGGGACTAACGGGTTACTACAGGAGATTCGTGAAAGATTACACGAAGAAGGCAGCTCCTTTACAGGACCTCCTGGTAGGACAATCTTTAAAGAGCAGAAACCCTCCCTTTAATTGGGGTAAAGAACAGGCTGAAGCATTCCAAAAGATGAAAGAGATCCTGACAGGTGATGAGATCTTAACCTATCCTGATTACAGCCAACCGTTCCTGTTGTACACCGACGCCAGTAATGAAGGGTTGGGAGCCGTTCTCAGTCAGAAGCAGAATGGACAAGAAAAAGTCATCGCATATGCTAGCAGAAAACTCAGGCCAACTGAAAGGAATCCGGAAAATTATAGCAGCTTCAAGCTAGAGTTTCTGGCGCTGGTCTGGGCCATTACTGAAAGATTTAAGCACTATCTGGCCTCCAATAAGTTCACGGCGTACACAGACAACAACCCGTTAACGCACCTGGAAACCGCCAAGCTGGGTGCCATGGAGCAGCGATGGATGGCCCGGTTGTCCAATTATCAGTTTACTATCAAGTACCGGGCAGGTCGAAAGAATGCTAATGCTGATGCGTTGTCCCGTATGCCGCATGACTCTGATACGGAAGAAGAATCGGACGACCTGGAAGAAATTGAGCTACCCGCGTTCCATCGAAATGGGGTAGTCCACGAGCATCAAGTCCACAGAAAGCAAAATGGTGCAACATTAAATCCTTTACCCCATCACAGCTGGAAAGAGACTCAGGACAGTGATCCAGTGGTCAGCCACATCAAGGAGTTGTTAAAGCAAGAAGGCTCCTCTTTGGAAAAGGATGCACCTATGCCAGCCAAGCTCCTGTGGAACGAGAGAAGCAGGTTGTTCTTGTACCGAGAGAAGTTGTGCAGAAGATACGTCAACCCCAGAACCCATGAAATGGTCTGGCAAATCGTGGTCCCAAAGACAGACGTCCCAATGGTGTTGGAAGCGTACCACGATCAAGCAGGACACTTTGGCTGGAGGAAGCTGGAGACCCTGTTGAGATGCCGGTTCTACTGGGTAGGGATGCGCAGCTCTGTTGAGAGGTGGTGTCGGAACTGTGGACCCTGTGGTCTCAGAAGAAAGGACTACGGTAGTCAAAAGGCCCCCCTGCAACCTATCCGGACGACTCGTCCCCTGGAGATTGTGGCCCTGGACCACGTCAAACTGTCACCGAGTAGATCTGGATACTCATACGCCTTGACCATGGTGGACCATTACTCCAGATTTCTGGTAGTCGTTCCAGTGAAAGACCAGACCGCAGTGACGGCCGCGAAGACCTTTCAAGCAAGCTTCTGCAGACCGCATGGGTATCCCGAGCAAGTCTTAAACCGATCAGGGACCTGCTTTTGAAGCCGACTTATTCAAGGAATTCTGTCATATGTACGGGTGCAAGAAAATAAGAACAACACCATATCACCCTCAAACCAACGGTCTTTGTGAAAAGATGAACCATATTGTCCTTGACTTGTTGAGATCCATACCGTTGGAAGACAGGAATCGATGGCCGGATTTACTACCTGATTTGGTTGATTTGTACAACCATATACCTGTAAGCTCAACTAACTGCACTCCAGCCTATCTTATGAGAGCAAGGCCTGGAAAACTACCAATGGACCTAGAACTTGGAGTGGTAGAACCGGAGGCAGACGACGCTGTTGAGAACTGGGACGTCAATCGGCAAGAGCAATACAGAAGAGTACAAATCTGTGTAGAGGAAAGTCTTAATAAGGCACGGGAGAAACAGGAAAATGTCTACAACCGAAATGCTCCTGCCAAGCCTTTGATGCCTGGAGAGGTAGTATTAAAAAGAAAGAGGAAAATGCATAAACTGGATAATCAGTGGGAGCAAGAACCCTACGTCATACAAGATTCTAAGTACGACAACGGAAAAGTTTGTGTCGTCAGTAAAGACGGAGGAAAAACAACAACCACTGTGTCTAGAGACCATTTGAAACTATGTCCGGAACCCTTGAAACGTTGCGACAAGAACCCTGTCTTCAATCAAAGAGAGAAAAAGGAAGAGGTTATACACACAGATCTGGGAGATTTTCCTGCGGATTGGCCCCGACTGGGAGATGCTGTGATAATTCCAGTGTTGCAGTTTTATAAGCCACAAGAGGACGTTTTACCTCCAGTTGTGCCTGTAGTGCCAGTTGAACCCGCTCAGGAGTTACCCCTTCCAGCAACACCTCAACCTGTAGAACCTCAAGATGGATCATCTGAAGCAGCGCCCCATACTATGGGATCCCCTGGTGAAGCTGACTCACGCCGCCCAGCCATCAGTACACTTGCCAGATCCATGGAAAGATTAAGGCAGTTCTATGGTTTACCGTTTCATAGTGCAGACAGATCGCAAATTGATTTACCTGAAACTACACCACGTAGGTCAGAGAGAATCACAAAAGGGAAATTACCCATTAGATATCAGCAATAGTTATGACGAACTGATGTAAATATATTGTGAAAAGTCTATATATATAAATGTGTTTTTCCCTATCAAGCTTCGTTTACAATGGACTCAGAGGCTGAGGACTGAGCCAGCCCAAAAACTGTATCCTGTAAATAGTTGCACTTTGTGCCTTTTTAATGGTTTCACATGAAACCTTGACTCACCTCTGAACCGAAAACCCGTGTGGTGTGGCACTGAGTGAGGTCTGCACTTGGATGTCCTGCAGCCCACCCAGGACCCACGTTGAAGGTTTGGTGCGGGTCCTTCACAAGTATCTTGTAAATTTATTTATTGAAAATGACATTTGATACTATTTGTATTTCTATCAAGTTTGTAACGTTTAAAGTAGTCTTACCTCCCGGATGGGAAGATGTTATTGTTCCAAATGTTATTGCATAAACAAAATTTTTCTGTCTTTTGTATTCCACAGCCCGGGAGTGCTGTCGTTTACCATGGGGGAATGTGTAGCCCTGGTACACAATACCAGGAGGATGAGTGGAGAGGTAAAGGTTAAGTGTTCTTCATGACATCATGTACCTTCAAACACGCCCAGTAGGGGTGTGGAAGGGAGAGATTTAGTTAGTCTGTGTCCGGACTTCAGAGTGAGAAGTCAGTAGGAGAGTGTGTCCAGACTTAGGAGAGACAAGACGTCTTAGGGACTCTGCTCTATCTTCAGCTTCAAATTGTGGAGTCTAGTATAGGTACTTTAACGTACCCGAGCCTAGTCAAAGCTGTGCCCCACTGGAAACAGGCTGAAATATCTCCTGAGAACTGAGCAAGTCGAAGGGCAAAAGTGGAAGAAAGCAAGGAAGTGCTATAGGTGAAGAATACCCGCACGAATCTACCGGTTACTGGGGACCGAAGAATCATCTTGTTTCAAGCAAGGTGATAAGATAGCCAGAAATCTACCGGACCCTAGGTCGCGGCGGATAAGCCCATACAGTCAGTACGTAACTGGGGTCAGAGGAAGTGAGGACCGTGAGTCAGTGCACGACAATATAGGAAATCACCTTTCTCACAAAAAAGGCTCCAACCACAACACTGATCGGGCAGAACAGCTAAAGATAAGCTGGAATCATAGAGAGGACTACGCTTCAGGCTGGTCGTACTCAGCTTCATTGGAGTTAAAGGAGGCCCCTAACTTGCTTAACCGTTTGCCTCAAAGCTCATCCTCCATCAACCCCATCAGCCTCCCTGGGACCTGCTTTACCATTCTGCAAGTAAAGGTATGGAAAGACTTTGACTGTGTGAGACTGAGTTATTACTGCATGCCTGCACAATCCCTACCTAACTACCGACCTGAGGGAAGAGTCCCACCTGTAGGGGACCCGACATCTAGCTGCATCACCATCCCCTCAGAGATCTACAGCAGCGCTGGTACTAATTACCAGAATACTACAGGTGGCGTCACGAACTGTATATAGTTATCCCCTGTAAATATCCCCCCAACAACATACGCCAGACCGCCAGGGCCACAGACCGAGCCACAGCTACCTGTGACAAAATCCCCATAGACTTCTACGGGCTCGGCTCTGAGTACCCCATTGCCCTGGTAACCCACAATTGTGGTGGCGGGTCGACACATCAGCTGTTCCCCTGCTGTGTGAACGGCAAAAAGTCCTGCTGCCTCCACCATGTTCTCTTCTCATCCCTGGGCTACAACACCGCCAGTTGTTTCTCGGAAGTGCTGTTAGCACAGTCTACACTTGCTCCTGTGTTACTGGGGTTCAGTAATGTCAGCTGTTCCCCTGCTGTGTGAACGGCAAAAAGTCCTGCTGCCTCCTCCATGTTCTCTTCTCATCCCTGGGCTACAACACCGCCAGTTGTTTCTCGGAAGTGCTGTTAGCACAGTCTACACTTGCTCCTGTGTTACTGGGGTTCAGTAATGTCAGCTGTTCCCCTGCTGTGATAGCGGCAAAAAGTCCTGCTGCCTCCACCATGTTCTCTTCTCATCCCTGGGCTACAACACCGCCAGTTGTAGCTCGGAAGTGCTGTTAGCACAGTCTACACTTGCTCCTGTGTTACTGGGGTTCAGTAATGTCAGCTGTTCCCCTGCTGTGTGAACGGCAAAAAGTCCTGCTGCCTCCACCATGTTCTCTTCTCATCCCTGGTCTACAACACCGCCAGTTGTTTCTCGGAAGTGCTGTTAGCACAGTCTACACTTGCTCCTGTGTTACTGGGGTTCAGTAATGTCAGCTGTTCCCCTGCTGTGTGAACGGCAAAAAGTCCTGCTGCCTCCACCCTGTTCTCTTCTCATCCCTGGGCTACAACACCGCCAGTTGTTTCTCGGAAGTGCTGTTAGCACAGTCTACACTTGCTCCTGTGTTACTGGGGTTCAGTAATGTCAGCTGTTCCCCTGCTGTGTGAACGGCAAAAAGTCCTGCTGCCTCCACCCTGTTCTCTTCTCATCCCTGGGTTACAACACCGCCAGTTGTTTCTCGGAAGTGCTGTTAGCACAGTGAACACTTGCTCCTGTGTTACTGGGGTTCAGTAATGTCAGCTGTTCCCCTGCTGTGTGAACGGCAAAAAGTCCTGCTGCCTCCACCATGTTCTCTTCTCATCCCTGGGCTACAACACCGCCAGTTGTTTCTCGGAAGTGCTGTTAGCACAGTCTACACTTGCTCCTGTGTTACTGGGGTTCAGTAATGTCAGCTGTTCCCCTGCTGTGTGAACGGCAAAAAGTCCTGCTGCCTCCTCCATGTTCTCTTCTCATCCCTGGGCTACAACACCGCCAGTTGTTTCTCGGAAGTGCTGTTAGCACAGTCTACACTTGCTCCTGTGTTACTGGGGTTCAGTAATGTCAGCTGTTCCCCTGCTGTGTGAACGGCAAAAAGTCCTGCTGCCTCCACCCTGTTCTCTTCTCATCCCTGGGCTACAACACCGCCAGTTGTTGCTCGGAAGTGCTGTTAGCACAGTCTACACTTGCTCCTGTGTTACTGGGGTTCAGTAATGTCAGCTGTTCCCCTGCTGTGTGAACGGCAAAAAGTCCTGCTGCCTCCACCATGTTCTCTTCTCATCCCTGGGCTACAACACCGCCAGTTGTTTCTCGGAAGTGCTGTTAGCACAGTGAACACTTGCTCCCGTGTTACTGGGGTTCAGTAATGTCAGCTGTTCCCCTGCTGTGTGAACGGCAAAAAGTCCTGCTGCCTCCACCATGTTCTCTTCTCATCCCTGGGCTACAACACCGCCAGTTGTTGCTCGGAAGTGCTGTTAGCACAGTGAACACTTGCTCCTGTGTTACTGGGGTTCAGTAATGTCAGCTGTTCCCCTGCTGTGTGAACGGCAAAAAGTCCTGCTGCCTCCACCATGTTCTCTTCTCATCCCTGGGCTACAACACCGCCAGTTGTTTCTCGGAAGTGCTGTTAGCACAGTGAACACTTGCTCCTGTGTTACTGGGGTTCAGTAATGTCAGCTGTTCCCCTGCTGTGTGAACGGCAAAAAGTCCTGCTGCCTCCACCATGTTCTCTTCTCATCCCTGGGCTACAACACTGCCAGTTGTAGCTCGGAAGTGCTGTTAGCACAGTCTACACTTGCTCCTGTGTTACTGGGGTTCAGTAATGTCAGCTGTTCCCCTGCTGTGTGAACGGCAAAAAGTCCTGCTGCCTCCACCATGTTCTCTTCTCATCCCTGGGCTACAACACCGCCAGTTGTTTCTCGGAAGTGCTGTTAGCACAGTCTACACTTGCTCCTGTGTTACTGGGGTTCAGTAATGTCAGCTGTTCCCCTGCTGTGTGTACGGCAAAAAGTCCTGCTGCCTCCACCATGTTCTCTTCTCATCCCTGGGCTACAACACCGCCAGTTGTTTCTCGGAAGTGCTGTTAGCACAGTGAACACTTGCTCCTGTGTTACTGGGGTTCAGTAATGTCAGCTGTTCCCCTGCTGTGTGAACGGCAAAAAGTCCTGCTGCCTCAACCATGTTCTCTTCTCATCCCTGGGCTACAACACCGCCAGTTGTTTCTCGGAAGTGCTGTTAGCACAGTGAACACTTGCTCCTGTGTTACTGGGGTTCAGTAATGTCAGCTGTTCCCCTGCTGTGTGAACGGTAAAAAGTCCTGCTGCCTCCACCATGTTCTGTTCTCATCCCTGGGCTACAACACCGCCAGTTGTTTCTCGGAAGTGCTGTTAGCACAGTCTACACTTGCTCCTGTGTTACTGGGGTTCAGTAATGTCAGCTGTTCCCCTGCTGTGTGAACGGCAAAAAGTCCTGCTGCCTCCACCATGTTCTCTTCTCATCCCTGGGTTACAACACCGCCAGTTGTTTCTCGGAAGTGCTGTTAGCACAGTCTACACTTGCTCCTGTGTTACTGGGGTTCAGTAATGTCAGCTGTTCCCCTGCTGTGTGTACGGCAAAAAGTCCTGCTGCCTCTGTGCTGACCCGCCACCACAATTGTGGATTACCAGGGCAATGGGGTACTCAGAGCCGAGCCCATAGAAGTCTATGGGGTTGTCACAGGTAGCGGTGGCTCGGTCTGTGGCCCTGGCGGTCAGGCGTATGTTGGGGGGTATATTTACAGGGGATAGATTTATATACAGTTCGTGACGCCACCTGTAGTTCTCTGGTAATTTGTACCAGCGCTGCTGTAGAGCTCTGAGGGGATGGTGAGTCAGCTAGATGTCGGGTCCCCTACAGGTGGGACTGGTCCCTCAGGTCGATAGTTATAATGGGGTAGTGCAGGGATGCAATCAAATAACTCAGTCTCACACATCAGCGTCTTTCCATACCTTTTACTTCAAGTTGTTCAGGCAAGTCCCAGGGAGGCTGATCCAATGGAGGATGTGTTTCGAGGTAGCAGCTGAACAAGTTAGGGGCCTCCTTTACTTTCCAATGATGATGAGTCCAACCAGCATAAAGCGTAGTTCACTCCTTAAACTCCAGCTATTTCAACGCTGTACTGCCCGGTCAATATAGTGGTCGGAGCCTTCCTATGAGAGAGCTGAGTTCCTATTCTTGTTGTGCACTGACTCAAGGTTCTCACTCCCCCTGACCCCAGTTACGTACCGACACTCCAGGGCTGCTTTCTGTTACCTAAGGTCCAGTAAGCCTCTGGTTTTTCCACCACTATGCATGAAGCTATAGTGATACTTCGGTCCCCAGTGACCGGTGACAATGCGCAGGACTTCTCCAATCCTATAGCACGTCTGAATTCCTACCACTGTGCCCTTCGCCTTGTCCGCGCTTGTAGCATAAGCACTCCACACTTCCACAGGTTATAAAAGTCAATCCCTTCTTGCTTCCTTCTTGAGCTTGTTGCCAGAATCTCAGTATTCCTCTAGGCAGGAGCACGTCTCTGAACCTTCACTGTCCTTGGGACAGGAGACTGAAGTATCTGCAACTCCCTTCTCTTCCTGCACAGACTGCACTCAGCTCTGCTGCTGACTGACTGGACCTCTTCCTCCCTCCACGTCCAGGCTAGACTGCCTGAATGAACAAGTGACACTCCCTGACGAGTGACTAAATACCCTAAGGGTGTGTCTAAGTGTATGGTGGAGTGAATGTTTATTGAGCATTGAACTGCTATCTCTCCACACATCCTCCAGGGTACTGCGTGTGCCTTCACACCAGGGCTACACATTCCCCCATGGTAAAAGACAGCACTCCCGGGCTGTGAAATACAAAAGACAGAAATTTTGTTTATGCATTAACATTAACTCTTCCCATCCGGGAGGTAAGGATTTCTTGAACGTTGCGATAAAACATTAAATATAGAAAAATACAAAAGGTATTAAGGCATCAAAACATTCAATAAATACACAGTATTCTTGTGAAGGACCCGCACCAAACCTTCAACGTGGGTCCTGGGTGGGCTGCAGGACATATGAATGCAGACCTCACTCAGTGCCACACCACACGGGTTTTGTATTCAGAGGTAGTTTTAAGGTGGTTTCATATAAAACCAAGATAATGCACAAGTGCAACTATATACAGGATACAGTTTTTGGGCTGGCTCAGTCCTCAGCCTCTGAGTCCATAATAAGAAAAAGACACATATATATATATATATACATCACAATAAAGTGCAAAAACTCTTTATCTGCTTACCCAGCCGGGTATTCTATCTCTGGCAAAATATGTAACATTATATATTTATATCAACGGTGCAAACTATTTTCACTTTTATAAAAACTTATATACACCTTCTCAGATGCGGTAAACCCTGTCTGGGTCCTACCGTTCTTCACATTCTCTTGCAGGCTTCCAATATACTTTCCATCCCGGGGGCTGGAACAATACAATGATCCTTAGATCCCATGACCAACAAGTCGTGACCTGCTATCGGGGTTTGAGTCGCTACAGTTCTTGTACGAACCTCTAGGGGCGCGCCGGGCGCTTCCGCTTTATGAGACGCTGTTTGCGTTACTGTAATGGCCACTTGCTCTCGCGATGCAGAAATAGTTGCCGTGCGCGTCGCCGTGTAAACTGCTGCTTGCGATGCTGACTGAATCGCAGGTTGCGATGTAGTAGGAGAAGGTAGTGAAGAGTATACAGGCGGTGCTTCCATTTGCGAGGAGCCTGCAGGGGCGTTGCCGGGCACGGTCTGATGCAGCGGGAGATTGTGACTGGGATGCGCTGGCAATGGTGACGTTACCTGCGCCAGGGACGGGGTCACGAACGATTGTGACATTAAGGGCATACCATCCCTTCATTCCCCAGTGCCGTGTATAGTTGACAATATCTCCATTAACTAGGTCCCTCCCGGGATGACCGATGGGCAGGTGGGATTCTACGTCCCTGCGACTGACAAAGACCCCTGGGTAGAGGCCCGGTTCTCTAATGAAGCCCCAGCCCTTCCGGAGCTGGAACTCTGTCACACACCCCTGCCGCCGCGGTTCCCTCAGAGTACCTTTTTCTCGGCGGACACTTTCTTTGTCTGCGATCAGCTGCTCGTACTGCCGCTGCCGGTTCCGCTGCGCTTCCCGCTCTTCTTCCTGCCGGCGTCGCTGTTCCTCTTCGCGACGCTGCCACTCACGTTCCCACTGGGCGGTGTAGGCGACGTCATCCAGGCGCGCCATCTCGTCCCAGTCCACGTCTGGTAATGACGGACAGGACCCCTCCGGTGTCCCTGCCGGGGATCGATCATCTGCTGCGGCCTCCTGGCCGGGCGGGCGTTCCGGAACTGGCGGTACCTCCTCAACCTCCTTCGCCTCCACCGCTTCCTCGGTGGGATCAGGATCGGTACTTTTGGGGATAGCCTCCGGTTGCTCCTTAGCCTTGGGCAGCAGAAGTTTTGGTAACTCCAATCGTGGGGGGTCGTCGAGAGGAGAGAACACCGCGTCCCACAGCCGCCGCTGCATCAGGGTACGCCGGCGTCTCTCAATCTCCTCAAATCCAGGTTGGTGCTGGACCATCTTTTTCAGTCGTGCATTCTCCTCTTTAATCTCCAGCAATGCTTGCTGCAGGTGCAGGACCACGGATGGTTCCGGTTCTAGTGGCAGCTTGGCTGGGGAACGGGGCCTGCCTTCCTCCGCTTCCCTGCTCGGCTGCACACGTCTTGCTTCCATGATGTTCCAGAACTCTCTCTCATCTTCTACCAGAGACGTCCGGTCTCTTCCGTGGAGGCGGGGTTTGCGTCTCCTCCTCTTCGCAGGGAAGGTGAAGAGAAGGCGGACCTCCTTTGCTGTAGGGCAGGATCGCATGTTGTAATAGCACTTTGAGAGGGCAGGCATTTTCTTCGCGCCATAGGGGGGCACACGCCCACGAATCCACGCCCACCTTCTTCTCCAGCGCCTGAGGGCGCGAATATGGCGACAAGATGGCGATTTTTGGCGCCAAAAGTGCAAACAGTTCTTTTTCACAAAAACAACTCCACAGGCACACAGGGCTCGCAATTTTGCGAGTTTCGCATCCTGTTCGTGACGCCAAGTTGAGTTGACCAGCCACCACAATTGTGGATTACCAGGGCAATGGGGTACTCAGAGCCGAGCCCATAGAAGTCTATGGGGTTGTCACAGGTAGCGGTGGCTCGGTCTGTGGCCCTGGCGGTCAGGCGTATGTTGGGGGGTATATTTACAGGGATAGATTTATATACAGTTCGTGACGCCACCTGTAGTTCTCTGGTAATTTGTACCAGCGCTGCTGTAGAGCTCTGAGGGGATGGTGAGGCAGCTAGATGTCGGGTCCCCTACAGGTGGGACTGGTCCCTCAGGTCGATAGTTATAATGGGGTAGTGCAGGGATGCAATCAAATAACTCAGTCTCACACATCAGCGTCTTTCCATACCTTTTACTTCAAGTTGTTCAGGCAAGTCCCAGGGAGGCTGATCCAATGGAGGATGTGTTTCGAGGTAGCAGCTGAACAAGTTAGGGGCCTCCTTTACTTTCCAATGATGATGAGTCCAACCAGCATAAAGCGTAGTTCACTCCTTAAACTCCAGCTATTTCAACGCTGTACTGCCCGGTCAATATAGTGGTCGGAGCCTTCCTATGAGAGAGCTGAGTTCCTATTCTTGTTGTGCACTGACTCAAGGTTCTCACTCCCCCTGACCCCAGTTACGTACCGACACTCCAGGGCTGCTTTCTGTTACCTAAGGTCCAGTAAGCCTCTGGTTTTTCCACCACTATGCATGAAGCTATAGTGATACTTCGGTCCCCAGTGACCGGTGACAATGTGCAGGACTTCTCCAATCCTATAGCACGTCTGAATTCCTACCACTGTGCCCTTCGCCTTGTCCGCGCTTGTAGCATAAGCACTCCACACTTCCACAGGTTATAAAAGTCAATCCCTTCTTGCTTCCTTCTTGAGCTTGTTGCCAGAATCTCAGTATTCCTCTAGGCAGGAGCACGTCTCTGAACCTTCACTGTCCTTGGGACAGGAGACTGAAGTATCTGCAACTCCCTTCTCTTCCTGCACAGACTGCACTCAGCTCTGCTGCTGACTGACTGGACCTCTTCCTCCCTCCACGTCCAGGCTAGACTGCCTGAATGAACAAGTGACACTCCCTGACGAGTGACTAAATACCCTAAGGGTGTGTCTAAGTGTATGGTGGAGTGAATGTTTATTGAGCATTGAACTGCTATCTCTCCACACATCCTCCAGGGTACTGCGTGTGCCTTCACACCAGGGCTACACACCTCCACCATGTTCTCTTCTCATCCCTGGGCTACAACACCGCCAGTTGTTGCTCGGAAGTGCTGTTAGCACAGTGAACACTTGCTCCTGTGTTACTGGGGTTCAGTAATGTCAGCTGTTCGAACGGCAAAAAGTCCTGCTGCCTCCACCATGTTCTCTTCTCATCCCTGGGCTACAACACCGCCAGTTGTTTCTCGGAAGTGCTGTTAGCACAGTGAACACTTGCTCCTGTGTTACTGGGGTTCAGTAATGTCAGCTGTTCCCCTGCTGTGTGTACGGCAAAAAGTCCTGCTGCCTCCACCATGTTCTCTTCTCATCCCTGGGCTACAATACCGCCAGTTGTTGCTCGGAAGTGCTGTTAGCACAGTCTACACTTGCTCCTGTGTTACTGGGGTTCAGTAATGTCAGCTGTTCCCCTGCTGTGTGAACAGCAAAAAGTCCTGCTGCCTCCACCCTGTTCTCTTCTCATCCCTGGGCTACAACACCGCCAGTTGTTTCTCGGAAGTGCTGTTAGCACAGTCTACACTTGCTCCTGTGTTACTGGGGTTCAGTAATGTCAGCTGTTCCCCTGCTGTGTGAACGGCAAAAAGTCCTGCTGCCTCCACCATGTTCTCTTCTCATCCCTGGGCTACAACACCGCCAGTTGTTTCTCGGAAGTGCTGTTAGCACAGTCTACACTTGCTCCTGTGTTACTGGGGTTCAGTAATGTCAGCTGTTCCCCTGCTGTGTGAACGGCAAAAAGTCCTGCTGCCTCCACCATGTTCTCTTCTCATCCCTGGGCTACAACACCGCCAGTTGTTGCTCGGAAGTGCTGTTAGCACAGTCTACACTTGCTCCTGTGCTACTGGGGTTCAGTAATGTCAGCTGTTCCCCTGCTGTGTGAACGGCAAAAAGTCCTGCTGCCTCCACCATGTTCTCTTCTCATCCCTGGGCTACAACACCGCCAGTTGTTTCTCGGAAGTGCTGTTAGCACAGTCTACACTTGCTCCTGTGTTACTGGGGTTCAGTAATGTCAGCTGTTCCCCTGCTGTGTGAACGGCAAAAAGTCCTGCTGCCTCCACCATGTTCTCTTCTCATCCCTGGGCTACAACACCGCCAGTTGTTTCTCGGAAGTGCTGTTAGCACAGTGAACACTTGCTCCCGTGTTACTGGGGTTCAGTAATGTCAGCTGTTCCCCTGCTGTGTGTACGGCAAAAAGTCCTGCTGCCTCCACCATGTTCTCTTCTCATCCCTGGGCTACAACACCGCCAGTTGTTTCTCGAAGTGCTGTTAGCACAGTGAACACTTGCTCCTGTGTTACTGGGGTTCAGTAATGTCAGCTGTTCCCCTGCTGTGTGAACGGCAAAAAGTCCTGCTGCCTCCACACCTGTTCTCTTCTCATCCCTGGGCTACAACACCGCCAGTTGTTTCTCGGAAGTGCTGTTAGCACAGTGAACACTTGCTCCTGTGTTACTGGGGTTCAGTAATGTCAGCTGTTCCCCTGCTGTGTGTACGGCAAAAAGTCCTGCTGCCTCCACCATGTTCTCTTCTCATCCCTGGGCTACAACACCGCCAGTTGTTTCTCGGAAGTGCTGTTAGCACAGTCTACACTTGCTCCTGTGTTACTGGGGTTCAGTAATGTCAGCTGTTCCCCTGCTGTGTGAATGGCAAAAAGTCCTGCTGCCTCCACCATGTTCTCTTCTCATCCCTGGGCTACAACACCGCCAGTTGTTTTCTCGGAAGTGCTGTTAGCACAGTCTACACTTGCTCCTGTGCTACTGGGGTTCAGTAATGTCAGCTGTTCCCCTGCTGTGTGAACGGCAAAAAGTCCTGCTGCCTCCACCATGTTCTCTTCTCATCCCTGGGCTACAACACCGCCAGTTGTTTCTCGGAAGTGCTGTTAGCACAGTCTACACTTGCTCCTGTGTTACTTTGGTTCAGTAATGTCAGCTGTTCCCCTGCTGTGTGAACGGCAAAAAGTCCTGCTGCCTCCACCATGTTCTCTTCTCATCCCTGGGCTACAACACCGCCAGTTGTTTCTCGGAAGTGCTGTTAGCACAGTGAACACTTGCTCCTGTGTTACTGGGGTTCAGTAATGTCAGCTGTTCCCCTGCGGTGTGTACGGCAAAAAGTCCTGCTGCCTCCACCATGTTCTCTTCTCATCCCTGGGCTACAACACCGCCAGTTGTTTCTCGGAAGTGCTGTTAGCACAGTGAACACTTGCTCCTGTGTTACTGGGGTTCAGTAATGTCAGCTGTTCCCCTGCTGTGTGAACGGCAAAAAGTCCTGCTGCCTCCACCATGTTCTCTTCTCATCCCTGGGTTACAACACCGCCAGTTGTTTCTCGGAAGTGCTGTTAGCACAGTGAACACTTGCTCCTGTGTTACTGGGTTCAGTAATGTCAGCTGTTCCCCTGCTGTGTGAACGGCAAAAAGTCCTGCTGCCTCCACCCTGTTCTCTTCTCATCCCTGGGCTACAACACCGCCAGTTGTTTCTCGGAAGTGCTGTTAGCACAGTCTACACTTGCTCCTGTGTTACTGGGGTTCAGTAATGTCAGCTGTTCCCCTGCTGTGTACGGCAAAAAGTCCTGCTGCCTCCACCATGTTCTCTTCTCATCCCTGGGCTACAACACCGCCAGTTGTTTCTCGGAAGTGCTGTTAGCACAGTGAACACTTGCTCCTGTGTTACTGGGGTTCAGTAATGTCAGCTGTTCCCCTGCTGTGTGTACGGCAAAAAGTCCTGCTGCCTCCACCATGTTCTCTTCTCATCCCTGGGCTACAACACCGCCAGTTGTTTCTCGGAAGTGCTGTTAGCACAGTCTACACTTGCTCCTGTGTTACTGGGGTTCAGTAATGTCAGCTGTTCCCCTGCTGTGTGTACGGCAAAAAGTCCTGCTGCCTCCACCATGTTCTCTTCTCATCCCTGGGCTACAACACCGCCAGTTGTTGCTCGGAAGTGCTGTTAGCACAGTGAACACTTGCTCCTGTGTTACTGGGGTTCAGTAATGTCAGCTGTTCCCCTGCTGTGTGAACGGCAAAAGTCCTGCTGCCTCCACCATGTTCTCTTCTCATCCCTGGGCTACAACACCGCCAGTGTTTCTCGGAAGTGCTGTTAGCACAGTGAACACTTGCTCCTGTGTTACTGGGGTTCAGTAATGTCAGCTGTTCCCCTGCTGTGTGAACGGCAAAAAGTCCTGCTGCCTCCACCATGTTCTCTTCTCATCCCTGGGCTACAACACCGCCAGTTTTTTCTCGGAAGTGCTGTTAGCACAGTGAACACTTGCTCCTGTGTTACTGGGGTTCAGTAATGTCAGCTGTTCTCCTGCTGTGTGAAGGGCAAAAAGTCCTGCTGCCTCCACCATGTTCTCTTCTCATCCCTGGGCTACAACACCGCCAGTTGTTTCTCGGAAGTGCTGTTAGCACAGTCTACACTGCTCCTGTGCTACTGGGTTCAGTAATGTCAGCTGTTCCCCTGCTGTGTGAACGGCAAAAAGTCCTGCTGCTGTGTAGCCCTGGGTACACAATACCAGGAGGATGAGTGGAGAGGTAATGGTTAAGGGCTCTATATGACATGACATACACTTAGACACTCCCTCGGGAGTGTTCAGAGTCAGTCAGTGAGTCTAGCCTAGACCTGTGAGGAGGAAGGAGCAGAGTCTAGCTTGGGTGGCTCAGAACTGAGTGATCCCACTGTTGTGCAGTTCAGAGAAGGGGAGGCCATAAAGGTGAGCCAGATTACCTCAGCCTGGTCAGAGCTGTGCCCCACGATAGACGGACTGAGACAGCTATTGAGAGTGTGAGCAAGTCGAAAGGCACAGTGGAAGGAATTGAGAATGCTTTAGGATTGAAGTATCCTGCACGTTGTCACCGTCACTGGAGACCGAAGCATCACTATAGCGCACGCATAGTGTAGAAGATCCAGAGGCTTACTGGACCTTAGGTAACAGAAAGCAGCCCTTGAAGTGTCAGTACGTAACAGGGTCAGGTGGAATAGGAACTTTGGGAGCTAGGCCAAGCATATAAGAACCTAGTTTCATCACCGAAGGCTCCACCACGAAACTGACCGGGCAGTACAGCTTGGAGAAGCTGGAGTTTATAGAGGAACTACGCTTTATGCGGGTTTGGGACTCGTCATCATTTTGAAAGTAAAGGAGGCCCCTGCCTTGCTCAACCATTGCCTCAAAAATCATCCTCCATCAACCCCATCACCTCCCTGGGACCTGCCTTACCATCTAACAAGTAAAAGGTATGGAAAGACCTGACGTGGAGACTGAGTATTTAATTGCCTGCCTGCACAACCCCACCATAACCATCGACCTGAGGGAAGAGCCCACCTGTAGGGGACCGACATCTAGCTCCTCACCATCCCCTCAAGATCTACAGCAGCGCTGGTACAAATTACCAGAGACTACAGTGGCGTCAAGAACTGTAAATATATCTATCCCTATAAATATTCCCCAACATACGCCAGACCGCCAGGGCCACAGACCGAGCCACCGCTACCTGTGACAAACCCCATAGACTTCCATGGGCTCGGCTCTGAGTACCCCATTGCCCTGGTAACCCACAATTGTGGTGGCGGGTCGACACAAACTTTGGCGTCACGAACAGGATACGAAACTTGCAGCATTGCGAGCCCTGTGTGCCGTGGAGTGTTTTGATGAAAAAGACTGTTGCTATTGTTTGGCGCCAAATACCGCCATATTTGCCGCCAATTCGCGCCCTAAAGGCGCTGGGAAAGAAGGTGGGCGTACCTGAAAGAGCGCGCAAAGTCTGGGACAACGCCCCCGCTCTGACTCAGCGGCAGGTCCTGCAAACAGGAAGTGAACGCTCTGACATCAGAGCGCCTGCGACGAAGGTCCTGTTCCCACTGCTTTTCCTGTGAAGTAGCAGCATCTGAAACCGTAGGCTCCGTTTAACCAAGGGGGCCGCTAAGATGTCTCAACAACCGGCTGACAGTGCGGCCCCGGCCGGAGGCCCCAATCCCGCAAACGCCTGGTATGTAGCGCCAGATGGGGGTGGGAGGCCAGCACCCGTCCGGAGTCCCGATCATGCCACTAACGCTCCCATATATGCCTGGGCGAAATGGCTTCCCCAGTACAGCGGGAGCCAGGCACATTAGCAGGCTTCCAAGCGGAAGTTATGCAGCATCCTAGAAATGTACTCCATGCCTGAGAGACAAAAAGCTGCTGTGCTAATAGGGCAGCTAACTGGCGCGGCTGAAGGGAAGTGGAGACCTTGGATACCGTTGATCAGGAGTCGGTACCCCTGCGATCTTCCTTAAGCTGCATGCCATATTTGAAACCGCACAGAAACGGATCTCCGGAGGGCCTTCTATCACTGTTCACAACAGCCAGTGACAGCATACGGACTACGCTTGCCGACTACAAGGAGCCCTGAGAGCCCTCAAGCAAATTAACAATTTAAATGCTATCGACGAGAATAGAAGCTGAAAGAACAATTTATAAGGTTGAGATCCCAAGAGGAACGCAGAACTGTAAACTGGTGGTCCTTAGATCATCCGGATGCTACCTTTGATGCCCTAAAAGACAGGCAATAAAAGGCTGCGGGCCCCCGGGCAAACCGAGGTGGCAACCCAACATCATCAGGGGGAAGTCACTCTGGAACCGGCAGTAACCCCCTGTTCCCCGTTATGGCCGAAGCCAAAGCGCAGGTGACCCCCCTAGTGAATTGGATTGTCTGCGCTCAGAGGTGCGCCCGCTGACTAAAATCTGGCTGCTGTAATGAGTGCCCTGCAGCTGCGGAAAGAGGAGGAAGGAAAGATCTTGTTAGCTGACTGCCCAGAAGACGTCCCGTGGATGCACCGGAGAAGAAAGAAGACGTCGCCCCCCCGGAGGAGGACAACGCCACCCCCAGGAGCGACCTCTGATCAACACCCTCCTCGTCGAGAGATCATCTGTTATCGATGCAACCGGAAAAGGTCATATGTCTCCACAGTGTCCTTTTAAACGGCAGAACCTGGTCCAAGGGCCAACACCCAGGAAATACCCTCAGGCCCCTTAGACTGGAACCGCAGGTATGTGGGTGGGCGAAACCCCACCTGTCCATCATCTTAGATGGTATTGCAGTTCCGGCATTGTTAGACACTGGGTCCCAAGTGACCCTAATACCTGATGCCCTATATACTAAGTACTGGTCAATGGACAGTCTTAATCCCCCGAGCCCTGACTTTACCGTATATGCTTCTAATGGTCTTCCTGTAGAAGTACTCGGGACAAAATGTGTAGATGTAAAGGTGGGCAAGAGAGGAGTTGAAAGACCAGGGGGTTCTGGTAGTAAAGACTGCAAATGAGGAGAACGGTTTAAATATAATTTTGGGCACTAACATTATCGGTAATTGTTTGGGAGAAGTTGTGTTCTTGCTCCAACAGCTCGCTGAGATTGCCCGACCAAGGCAGAAAAGTAATCCAAAGAGATCCGAGCCCTGGTGTGTCAGCAGCAAGCGAAGCTTACAGACGGCGAAATTGAATGTACGGGTCACTGACTCGATCCTATTGTGATACCCCCAATGATGAAAATGATTTTCTGGTGCAGGGCAGCCTAGGTCTGAGAGGGCAGAATTACCAAGCTGTAGTAAACCCCACCATTCAGAACATAGACCTACACTTATGACTGCTAGGGGGGTTGAAGAAGTGGTGAATGGAAGAGTACCGTACGGCTTTCTCAATTGGGGAGATGATGAGGTAAATTACCCCGTTATGCAACCATTGCTAACTACATGCTGTCGACAATAATTCTATTCTTCCGGCTGAGTCCTTAGACTCCTGTCAATAGCGGAGGACAATGACCCACAACTCAGGTGGCGGAATGGTGTCAGCAACTCCATTGGGACGGACCACCACTCCCGCTCACCAGAAGCAAGGGGTATTACGGTGGTGCAAGAGTATGCCCAAGTGTTTAGCAAGCCCCCCCACTTGATTTTGGGTAATTAAGGGAGTCCAACATCATATCCCTACAGGCAGTCATCCTCCCTCAAGGAGCGGTATAGGCCTATACCCCAGCCCATTATCAAAGGCTAAAGAAATGTTACATGATAGAAGAAGGCCGGGGTGATAAGGATAGTTGTAGCCCCTGGGCAGCCCCTCTAGTTCTGGTTAAAAAGAAAGATGGTAGTATGAGAATGTGTGTGGATTACGGGCAGGTGAACCGCATAACACAAAAGGGATGCATACCCGTTACCACGCATAGAGGAATCATTAGCTGCTCTGAAAACGGCTAACTACTTTTCTACCCTTGATCTGATATGGTATACTGGCAAGTGGCTGTGGCTGAGGAGGATCGTGAGAAAACGGCTTTCACCACCCCCAATGGGGCTCTGTGAGTTCAACAGAATGCCGTTGGGCTCAGTAGTGGCCCCAGGAACATTTCAGAGAGTGATGGAGAACTGCCTGGGACATCTCAATTTTGAAACCGTGCTGCTATACCTAGACGACGTCATTGTTATTCCAAGACTTAGAGGATCATCTGAAGCACCGGGCAGAAGTATTCGAGTCCCTGTCCAGGAAACGGGATGAAATTAAACCCTCAAAATGCCATCTACCTCAAACAGAAGGTACAATACATGGGCACATCGTCAGTTCGGAAGGATAGCGCCGGACCAGGAAAGTCACTGCCATCCAGAAGTGGCCGGAGCCGAAGAACCTTAAGGAATGCGACAGTTCCTGGGACTAACGGGTTACTACAGGAGATTCGTGAAAGATTACACGAAGAAGGCAGCCCTTTACAGGACCTCCTAGTAGGACAATCCCTAAAGACAGAAACCCTCCTTTCAATTGGGTAAGGAACAGGCTGAAGCATTTCAAAAGATGAAAGAGATCCTTACAGGAGATGAGATCTTGACGTATCCTGATTACAACCAACCGTTCCTGTTGTACCCCCGACGCCAGTAATGAAGGGTTGGGGGCAGTTTCCAGTCAGAAGCAGAATGGCCAAGAAAAAGTCATCGCATATGCCAGCAGAAAACTCAGGCCAACTGAAAGGAATCCGGAAAATATAGCAGCTTCAAGCTGGAGTTTCCTGGCGCTGGTCTGGCCATTACTGAAAGATTTAAGCATTATCTGGCCTCCAATCGGTTCACTGCGTTTACAGATAACAACCCCTTAACGCACCTGGAAACCGCCAAGCTGGGTGCCATGGAGCAGCGATGGATGGCTCGGGTTGTCCATTACCAGTTTCTATCAAGTACCCGGCAGTCGAAAGAATGCTAAATGCTGACGCATTGTCTCGAATGCCGCATGACTCTGATACGGAAGAAGAATCGGACGACTGAAGAAATTGAGCTACCTGCGTTCCATCGAATGGGGTAGTCCACGAGCATCGAGTCAACAAAAGCAGTAGGTGCAACATTTAAAAACCTTTACCCCACACAGCTGGAAAGAGACTCAGGACAGTGATCCATGGTCACCGCCTCAAGAAGTTGTTAAGGACAGGAGGGCTCCCTTTGAAAAGGATGCACCTAGTCCAGCCAAGCTCTTGGGAACGAGAAAAGCGGTTTTCCTAAACCGTGAAAATTGTTTCAGAGATACTCAACCCCCAGACCCATGAGATGGCTGGCAAATCGTGGTCCCCAAGGCAACGTCCCAATGGTGTTGAAGCTACCACGATCAGCCGGACACTTTGGCTGGGAAAGCTGGAGACCCTGTTGAGATGCCGGTTCTACTGGGTAGGGATGCGCAGCTCCATTGAGAGGTGGGTCGGAACTGTGGACCCTTGGTCTCAAAGGAAGGACTACGGTAGTCAAAGGCACCCCTGCAACCATCCGGAGACTCGCCCCCTGGAGATGGGGCCCTGGACTAGTCAAACTGTCGCCAAGTAGATCTGAAACCCATACGCCCTGACCTGGTGGACCATTACTCCAATTTCTGGTGGTTTTCCATAAGGATCAACCGCAGGACGGCCGCGAAAACCTTTCAACAAGCTTCTGCGACCGCAGGGGTATCCGGAGCAATATAACCGATCAAAGGACCTGCTTTCGAAGCTGATTTTTTTAAGGAATTCTGTCACAGCGGGCAAGAAAATTAGAACAACGCCTACCCCCCAAACCAACGGTCTTTGCAAAAAATGAACCATATTGTCCTTGACTTTTTTGAGATCCAACCGTTGGAAACAGAAATCGATGGCCGGACTACTACCTGATTTGGTTGACTTGTATAACCATATACCTGTAAGTTCCAAACTGCCTCCAGCCTTCTTAGAACAAGGCCCGGAAACTACCAATGGATTAAACTTGGAGTGGTAGAACCGAGGCAGACACGCCATGAAAACTGGACAAATCAATCGGCAAGAGCAGCAGACGATGAAATCTGGTAAAGAAAGTTCAACAAGGCACGGGAAAAACAGGAAATATTTACAACAGAAATGCTCCTCCCGCCTTGATGCGGGAAGTGGTATTAAAAAGGAAAAGGAAAATGCACAAATTGGATAACCATTGGGAACAAAACCCTACGTTGACAAGATTCTAAATAGACAAAGAAAAGTTTTGTACATCAGTAAGGACGAGAAGAACAATAACCACTGTGTCCAAGACCATTTGAAATTGTGTCCAGTACCCTTAAAGCTTTGTGAAAAGAACCCTGTCCTCATCAAAGAGAAAGAAAGGAAAGGGTCATACACACGGATCTGGGAATTTTCCCTGCGATTGGCCTAGACTGGGAGATGCGAATAGTTCCGGTTTCATTTTTAAATCAGCCACAAGAGGAAGTTCTACCTCCAGTTGTGTCCGGGTGCCAGTTGATCCGTTCAGGAGACCCACCCACAACACCTCAACCTGTGGAAACCTCAAATGGACACTGAAGCAGCGCCCCATCAGGGATCCCCTGGGAACGACCACACCGCCCACCATCATACGCTTGCCAGTCCATAGAAAATTAAGGCAGTTTCATATTTGCCGTTACGCAGTGCAACAGATCACAACTTAAGTACCTGGTACTCCACGAAGACAGAGCGAATCACAAAAGGGAAGATACCCCTTCGATACCAGCATAATTATAACAAATTAATGTGAATATTGTAAAAAGAATAAAATGTGTCTAAAAGGACTGAGAGGCGGGACGGCACCCAGAACTTATCTTGTAAATAGTTTTCACTAAGGGCCTATAAGGGTTTTTCACACAAGCCTTGACTTCCCTGAACATAAAACCCGGTGGTGTGGCACGATGAGGTCTGCCCATTCAAAGTCCTGCAGCCCACCCGGACCCCTTGAAGGTTTGGTGCGGGTCCTTCACAAATTTGCCGTTTATTATAACAGCTATTTAAATATTTTTTTTTTCATTTTTAAAATGTTTTTGTTTGAAACGTTCAAAAATCCTTACTCCCGGAGGGACGAGTTAATGTTAATGTTTAAGCATAAACAAAAATTGTCTCTTTGTATTTCCACCCCGGGGAGTGTGTCGTTTACCATGGGGAATGTTAGCCCGGGTACCAATACCAGGGGATGAGTGGAAGGAATGGTTAAGGGCTCTAATGACATGACATACACTTAGACCTCCCCAGGGAGTTCAGATCCGTCAGTGAGTCTACCAGACCTGGAGGAGGAAGGACAGAGTCAAGCTCGGGGCTCAGAACGAGTGATCCGACTTTGTGCAGTTCAGAGAAGTGGAGGCCATAAAGGTGACCAGATTACCTCAGCCGGCAGAGCTGTGCCCACTGATAGACGGACCTGAGACAGCTTTGAGAGTGTGAGCAAGTCGAAAGGCACAGTGGAAGGAATTTGAAATCTTTAGGATTGAAGTATCCTCACGTTGTCACCGGTCCTGGGGGACCAAGCATCACAACTCACGCATAGTGGTAAAACCAGAGGCTCTGGACCTTAGGTAACGAAAGCAGCCCTGGTGTCGTACGAACAGGGGTCAGGTGGAAAGGAACTTATTGAGCTACCAAGCATATAAAACCAGTTTCATCAACCGGAAGGCTCCACCACGAAACTGACCGGGCAGTACAGCTTGGAGAAGGGAGTTTATAGAGGAACTACGCTTTATGCGGTTGACTCGTCACTTTTGAAAGTAAAGGAGGCCCCTGCCTTGCTCACCATTGCCTCAAAACTCATCCTCCATCAACCCCTCACCTCCCTGGGACCTGCCTTTACCATCTAACAAGTAAAAGGATGGAAAGACGCTGACGGGGGTTTGGGCTGAGTTATTTAATTGCTGCCGCACAACCCCACCATAACCTCGACCTGAGGGAAGAGTCCCACCGTAGGGGACCCAACTACTGCCTCCCATCCCCTCAGGATCTACACAGCGCTGGACAAATTACCAGGACTACAGGGGCGGAAACTGTAAATATACTATCCCCTATAAATATTCCCCCAACTAAGCCAGAACCGCCAGGCCACAGACCGAGCCACCGCTACCTTGCAAACCCCATAGACTTCCATGGGGCTGGGCTCTGAACCCCATTGCCCGGAACCCACAATTGTGGGGGGGGCGGGTCGACACACTGCCCCCCCATTTTTCTCTTCTCACCCTGGGCTACAACACCGCCAGTTGTCCAAGGTGTTACACAGTGAACACTTGCTCCTGGTTTACTGGGTTCGTAATGCAGCTGTTCCCCTGCTGGTGAACGGCAAAAAGCCCTGCTGCTCCTCCATTTCTCTTCCCATCCCTGGCTACAACACCGCCAGTTTTTTCGGAAGGTGTTAGCACAGCTACACTTGCCCTGTTTTACTGGGGTTCATAATGTCAGCTGTTTCCCCTGCTGGGAACGGAAAAAGTCCGCCCCTCCCCATGTTCTCTTTCTCTCCCGGGTTACAACACCGCCAGTTGTTTTCTCGGAAGTGCGTTACACAGTCTACACTTGCCCTGTGTTACTTGGGTTCTAAGTCGCGTTCCCCTGCTGTGGAAAAGGCAAAAAAGTCCTGCGCCTCCACCCGTTCTCTTCCACCCTGGCACAACACCGCCAGTTGTTGCTCGGAAGTGCTTTAGCACAGTCTCACTTGCCCTGTTTACTGGGGTTCAGTAATGGTCATGTTCCCCTGCTGTGTGAACGGCAAAAAGTCCTGCTGCCCCACCATGTTCCCTTCTCATCCTGGCTACAACACCGCCCTTGTTTGCCGGAAGGCGTTAGCACAGTGAACACTTGCCCGGTGTTACTTGGGCAGTAATGTCAGCTGTTCCCCTCTGTGTGAACGGCAAAAAGTCCTCTGCCTCCACCATGTTCCTTCTCACCCTGGGCTTCAAACCGCCATGGTTTTTCTCGGAAGGCTGTTAGCACGTGAAAATTGCTCCTGGTTACGGGTTCATAATGTCAGCTGTCCCCTGCTGGGAACGGCAAAAGTCCTGCGCCCCACCAGTTTCTTTCTCATCCCTGGGCACAACCCGCCAGTTGTTTCCGGGAAGTGCGTTAGCACATCTAAACACTTGCTTTCCCGGTTACGGGTTCAGTAATGTCACTGTTCCCCGCTGTGTGAACGGCAAAAAGTCCGCTGCCTCCCCATGTT